>PVIY010017566.1:0-49238 GCA_004026745.1 Myrmecophaga tridactyla | reverse complement strand
GAAGATCTTTGATGCACAAAAGTGTTTAATTTTGAGGAGTTCCCATTTCTTTATTTCTTCAGTGTTCATGCTTTGGGTGTAAGGTTTAGGAAACTGCCTCCTATTATAAGATTGATAAGATATTTCCCTGCATTTTCTTTGAAAAGTTTTATGGTCTTAGATCTAATGTTTAGGTCTTTGATCCTTTTTGAGTTAACTTTTGTATGGGGTGTGAGATATGGGTCTTCTTTCATTGTTTTGCATATGGATATCCAGTTCTCTAGGCAGCATTTATTGAAGAGACTGTTCTGTCCCAGGTGAATTGGCTTGACTGCCTTAGGAAAGATCAATTGTCCATAGATGAGAGGGTCTATATCTGAACACTCTGTTTGATTCCATTGGTCAATATATCTATCTTTATGCCAGTACCATGCTGTTTTGACCACTGTATCTTCATACTATGCCTTAAAGTCTGGTAGCGTGAGACCTCTGACTTCATGTTTTTTCTCTCACGATACTTTTAGCTATTTGGGGCACCCTACCCTTCCAGATAAATTTGCTTATTGGTTTTTCTATTTCTGAAAAGTAAGTTGTTGGGATTTTGATTGGTATTGTATTGAATCTGTAAATCAATTTAGGTAGAATTGACATCTTAACTATATTTAGTCTTCCAATCCATGAACATGGTATGCCCTTCCATCTATTTAGGTCTTCTGTGATATCTTTTAACAATTTCTTATAGTTTTCTTTGTATAGGTTTTTTTGTCTCTTTGGTTAAATTTATTCCTAAATGTTTTATTCTTTTGGTTGCAATTGTAAATGGAATTCGTTTCTTGAGTTCCCCCTCAGATTGTTCATTACTAGTGTATAGAAACACTACAGTAACCTGCCACTTTGCTGTACTCATTTATTAGCTCTAGTAGTTTTGCTGCGGATTTTTCGGGGTTTTCGACATATAGTATCATATCATCTGCAAACAGTGAGAGTTTTACTTCTTCCTTTCCAATTTTAATGCCTTGTATTTCTTTTTCTTATCTAATTGCTCTGGCTTGAACTTCCAACACAATGTTGAATAACTGTGATGGTAGTGGACATCCTTATCTTGTTCCTAATCTTACGGGGAAGGTTTTCTGTTTTTCCCCATTGAGGATGATGTTAGCTGTGGGTTTTTCATATATTCCCTTTATTATTTTAAGGAAGTTCCCTTCTATTCCTATCCTTTGAAGTGTTTTCAACAGGAAAGGATGTTGAATTTTGTCAAATGCCTTTTCTGCATCAGTCGAGATGATCATGTGGTTTTTCTGCTTTGATTTGTTGATATGGTGTATTACATTAATTGATTTTCTTATGTTGAACCATCCTTGCATACCAGGGATGAATCTACTTGGTCATGAGGTTTAATTCTTTTAATGTGTTGCTGGATTCGATTTGCTAGAATTTTGTTGAGGATTTTTGCATCTGTTCATTAGAGAGATTGGTCTGCAGTTTTCTTTTTTTGTAATATCTTTGTCTGACTTTGGTATGAGGGTGATGTTGGCTTCATAGAATGAGTTGGGTAGCTTTCCCCCCTCTTCAATTTTTTGGAACAGTTTGAGCAGGATTGGCACTAATTGTTTCTGGAATGTTTGCTAGAATTCACATGTGATGCCATCTGGTCCTAGACTTTTCTTTTTGGGGAGCTTCTTAATGACTGATTTAATTCCTTTACTTGTGATTGGTTTGTTGAGGTCGTCTATTTCCTTTTGAGTGAAAGTTGGTTGTTCATGCCTTTCTAGGAAGTTGTCCATTTCATCTACATTGTCAAATTTATTAGCATGACGTTGTTCATAGTATCCTGTCATTACTTCCTTTATTTCTGTGGGGTCAGCGGTTATGTCTCCTCTTCCATTTCTGATCTTACTTATTTGCATCCTCTCTCTTCTTCTTTTTGTTACTCTAGCTAAGGGTCCATCAATCTTATTGATTTTCTCATAAAACCAGCTTCTGGTTTTATTGATTTTCTCAATTGTTTTCATGTTCTCAATTTCGTTTATTTCTGCTCTAATCTTTGTTATTTCTTTCCATTTGCTTGCTTTGGGGTTAGTTTGCTGTTCTTTCTCTAGTTCTTCCAAGTGGACAGTTAATTCCTCGATCTTTGCCCTTTCTTCTTTTTTGATATAGAGATTTAGGGCAATAAATTTCCCTCTTAGCACTGCCTTTGCTGCATCCCATAAGTTTTGATATGTTGTGTTTTCATTTTCATTTGCCTCAAGATATTTACTGATTTCTCTTGTAATTTCTTCCTTGACCCACTGGTTGTTTAAGAGTGTGTTGTTGAGCCTCCACATATTTGTGAATTTTCTGGCACTCTGCCTGTTATTGATTTCCACCTTCATTCCTTTATGATCTGAGAAAGTGTTTTGTATGATTTTAATCTTTTTAAATTTGTTGAGACTTGCTTTGTGACCCAGCATATGGTCTATGTTTGAGAATGATCCATGCGCACTTGAGAAAAATGTGTATCCTGGTGTTGTGGGGGTGTAATGTTCTATAAATGTCTGTTAAGTCTAGCTCATTTGTTGTATTATTCAAATTCTCTGTTTCTTTATTGATCCTCTGTTGAGATGTTCTGTCCATTAATGACAGTGGGGAATTGAAGTCTCCAACTATTATGGTAGATGTGTCTGTTTCTCTTTTCAGTGTTTGGCACATGTATTTTGGAGCATTCTGGTTCGGTGCATAAAGATTTATGATTGTTATGTCTTAGTGCTGAATTGTTCCTTTTATTAATACATAGTATCCTTCTTTGTCTCTTTTAACTGTTTTGCATTTGAAGTCTAATTTGTTGGATGTTAGTATAGCTACTCCTGCTCTTTTCTGATTGTTATTTGCATGAAATATCTTTTCCCAACTTTTCACTGTCAACCTGTGTTTATCTTTGGGTCTAAGATGTGTTTCCTGTAGATAGCATATAAATGGGTCCTGTTTTTTAATCCATTTTGCCAGTCTATGTCTTTTGATTGGGAAGTTTAATCCATTAACATTCATTGTTGTTACTGTATGGGTAGTACTTTCTTCTGCCATTTTGCCTTTTCGATTTTATATGTCATGTCTAATTTTCCTTCTTTTTACCTTTACTCATAGTCTTCCTTTCTACACTCTTCTCCACACCTCTCTCTTCTGTCTTTTCATATCTGTCACTAGTGCTCCCTTTAGTATTTCTTGCAGAGCTGGTCTCTTGGTCACAAATTCTCTCAGTGATTTTTTGTCTGCAAATGTTTTAATTTCCCCCTCATTTTTGAAGTACAGTTTTACTGGATATAGAATTCTTGGTTGGCAGTTTTTCTCTTTTAGTAATTTGAAT
The DNA here is from genome assembly GCA_004026745.1 of Myrmecophaga tridactyla. Classification (NCBI taxonomy): domain Eukaryota; kingdom Metazoa; phylum Chordata; class Mammalia; order Pilosa; family Myrmecophagidae; genus Myrmecophaga; species Myrmecophaga tridactyla. The sequence goes on along the minus strand of PVIY010017566.1, from coordinate 45,916 downwards.
ATATCATCCCACTGTCTTCTTGCCTCCATGGTTTCTGCTGAGAAATCCACGACAGTCTTATTGGGCTTCCTTTGTATGTGATGGATTGCTTTTCTCTTGCTGCTTTCAAGATTCTCTCTTTCTCTTTGACCTCGGACATTCTGATTAGTAAGTGTCTTGGAGTATGTCTATTTGGATCTATTCTCTTTGGATCTGTACACCTCTTGGATCTGTAATTTTAAGTCCTTCATAAGAGTTGGGAAATTTTGCACCAGGCGTGATGCCTCGCCCGTGATGCACTCGAAGATGTCATTGACGGACGAGTTCATGATGCCCATGGCCTTGGACGAGATGCCTGTGTCGGGGTGGACCTGCTTCAGCACCTTGTACACGTACACCAAGTAGCTCTCCTTGCAGCTGCGCTTGTGGTTCTTGCCGTCCTTCTTCTGCATCTTGGTCCCTTCTTCTTGGAGCCCTTCTTTGGGCCCGGGGTGGACTTCGCTGGCTCCGTCATCTTAGAAGCTTAAGTGGCAAAACAAACAGTGAGCAAAGCTGGTACTTTTGAGTGTCAGGATTTATCTGGCCTAGAATCCCTCTGGAAATTATAGGTTGCAGGAAAGCAAACTTAGAGCATGAAACTTTTATAGAGTCTCTGTTTGAGCCTTAGCTGTTCTTAAGAGTTAACAGGAGTGATGTGGGTTGGGGTTTAACAAACCATAGCAAGTAGCACTAACTGAAGCTTGCATAAGAGTAGCCTCCAGAATAGCCTCTTGACTCTGTTTCATCTCTTTTAGCCACTGATGCCTTACTTTATTACACTTCTTTTCCCAGTTTTGTCTGGAAGGCATTGATCCCAAGGTGCCAGGGCCAGGTTCATCCCTGAGAGTCACGCCCCATGTTGTCAGAGAGATTCTCACCCCTGAATGTCACATCCCACATAGGAGGGAGGGCAGTGATTTTCCTTGCAGAGTTGGCTTAGAGTGTGAGAGACAAAGGCCACATCTGAGCAACAAAAGAGGCCTCCAGGAAGAAATTCTTAGGCCTCATTATGGGTAGTCTTAGTTCCTCCCCTACAGAAACAAGTTCCATAAGGGCAAGCCCTCAAATCAAGGGCCCAACCTATTTTCTTGGGAGTCCCCAGTGGTTGAGAAGGTACCTGAAGGTACTATGGGAAAGTCCAATAGTTCCATGTTTCCCCCCCTTTAGACCCTGAAGAGACTTTACCAAGACCTTACAATTATGAGCCCACTATAGTCTGAGATATATTACATTAAGCTATACAGAATTACAAGGCCTCATTCCCATTCTGGTCTCTGGGAGTTTGGGTTGTTTAAATGAGCTAACCAGACAGGCTGATTTAGGTTGTCCGTTACAGAAAATTTAGATTCTAGATATGATAAACCTCTCTGCCTTTGGTCTCATATAGTAGGTGGAGGTTTAGAGTCCATACACTACCATCTTTTACCCTGTATTCTGATCTGCTTTAGACCAAGCCAAATCAGCTTCATTTTTTTATTTATACAATTTTTATTGACAAATCTTCACACACATAGAGTCCATACATGGTGTACAATCAGTGGCTTACAGTATCATCACATAGTGTGTATTCATTACCGTGATCATTTAACATTTGCATAACTCCAGTAAAAGAAATAGAAAAAAGAAAAAACTCATGCACACCATGCCCCTCTTGATGACCACTAGTATTTCCATCTACCCAATTTTTTTTACCCCTTATTCCCCCTATTATTTATTTATTTTTGTCCATATATATTTTTACTCATATCCATTTTTTTTAACGCATCTGTCCATACCCTGGATAAAAGGAGCATCAGACACAAGGCTTTCACAATCACATAGTCACATTGTAAAAGCTATATAATCATATTATCATCTTCAAAAATCAATTATAACACAGCTCAGCAGTTTTAGATACTTCCCTTTAGCCCTCCAATACACTATAAACTAAAAAGGGATTATCTATATAATGCATAAGAATAACCTCTTGGCTCTGTTTGAAATCTCTCAGCTACTGAAACATTATTTTGTCTCATTTCTCTCTTCTGCCTTTTGGTCAAAAAGGCTGTCTCAGTCCCATGATGCTGGGTCATGGCTCATCCCAGCTGGCTTCGTTTTCAGCTCTAACTGAGGTCTGATCTCTCATTCAGTTACTTTTACTATTATTGTACATAGTTATGCTAACTTTGAGGGTTGTAACACTCCAGTTCTGTGTCCCAGGTGTCACTGAGTCACTCAAAGTTCCAGGGAAATATGAGGTTATACACATAGAAAGCAGCACCTCAGAGTTTAGAAATAATATTTAAAGCATAGGAATAAACGTGAATGCTTAATTTTCTTATAATTATTAGGCCTAATTTTCGTATAAGTATTTTTTAGAAAAGACCATATAATATTTGATCTTTTGTTTCTGGCTTATTTTGCTCAACATAATGTCCTAAAGGTTCATTCACCTTGTTGGGTGTCTCATAACGTTGTTACTTTATGTGGTGCACGGCATTCCATCATATGTATACACCACAGTTTGCCCATCTGCTTCTCTGTCAATGTAGCCTTTGGCCACCTCCATCCATTAGGTATCTTGAAAAAGCCGACATAAACATCAGTGAGCAAATGTCTTTTTGAGTCCCTGCTCTCAGTTCTTCCAAGTATATTCCTAGTAATGGGATTGCCAAATAGTATGGTGACCCTATACTTAGCCTACTGTGGATTCACTCCATTACCCTCCAGAGCAGCTGCATCATTCTGCTATCCTACCAACATTGAATAGGCATACCTTTCTCTCTTCCTCTTCTCTGGTGCTTGAATTTTTCTGTTTATTTATTTTGAATCTGCAGATTTTGTTGATATATTCACATGCCATATATTCTATCCAAAATAGTGTCACACAGTCTTCACTTAGTTGTACAATTATCATCACTCAATTTTTAGACAATTTTCATTGCTACAAAGAGAAAAGTAACAGACACACCCACACCAAAGAGAAAACTCCAAACACCCAAAACTCTTATCCTCCCTTCGATTATTACCCATAGTATTACTGTGGTACTAGTGAAGTATTCCTATAAAATATAACCCACAGCATGCAATAGGTAGTTTTTCCTATACACCAGTCAGTTACTAACTTTTTGTACAAGTGTTATACCTTTGAAATAGTTCATATGAAAATTTACATTTGTAGTGTTAATCGGTGAGATACATGGCTTTAAACAACCCCTTCAATCATATTCACCTTCAATATAGCATTCTTACTTATAATCCTACTAATGTGCTCCCAATGTTTCTATCCATTCCCAAACATTTAAATTCAACCTCATAAACAGGTCTGCACATATTAGGTCACTGCTCCCCCTTCTCTAGTTTCTGTCTATCTCCAAGTCCCCTATATTCTACATGTTAAGAGTTTGAGTTTATATTTTCTAGAGAGTTCATATTAGTGAAGTCATACAGAACCTATCCTTTTGTGTCTGGCTTATTTCACTCAGCATTAGGTCCTGAAGGTTCATCCATGTTGTCATATGCTTCTGGACCTCATTCTTTCTTATTCCTGAATAATAGTCCATTGGGTATATATGCCAGATTTTGTTTATCCACTCTTCTGTTGATGGGCACTTGAATTGTTTCCATCTTTTGGCAATTTTGAATAATGCTGCTATGAAATTGGTGTGCATATGTCTGTTTGCCACTGCTTTCAGATCTTCTGGATATATATATTGAATAGTGGAATTGCCAGGTAGTAGGGTAATTCTGTATTTAGTTTTCTGAAGAACTGCCAAACTGTCTTCCACATTGGCTCTGGCATTACAGATCCCAGTTTCTCCACATCCTCTCCAACATTTGTAGAGATTCCTGTTTGTTTAATGGCAGCCATTCTTATAAGTGTGAGATAATATCTCATTGTGGTTTTGATTTGCATTTCCCTATGCATTTCATTCATAACTAATGAAGATGAACATCTTTTCATGTGCTTTTTAGCCATTTGTTTTTCCTCTTCAGAAAAATTTCTATTCATATATGTATAAGTTTCTTAAATGCTGCCAGAATACTATATATCAGAAATGGAACAGCTCTTAAAAAGAGAATTTAATAAGTTATAGATTTACAGTTGGTGCCAAATTAAAGCACCAATAAGAGGTTACCTTCACTCAAGAAAGGCCAGTGGGTCAGGAACACCTGTCAGCTGGGAAGTCACATGGCTGGCATGTGCTGGTCCCTTGCCCCTGGGTTCCTTTGCTTTCAGCCTCTGTTCCTGTGGGGGTTCCTCACTTTGCTTCTCTGAGACTGGCTTTCATCTCTTGACTTCCCTTGGCTCTTTCCAGGTTCTGGCTTGCTTAACATCTCATGGTGATTTCTGCTGGGTTCCAGGCATCTCCAAATATTCGTGCCTCTGTTCTCCAAGTGTCGGCATTTGTGTCAGCTCTGCTCTGAAGTTTCTGTCAGCTCTGTGGTTTCTCCAAAATGTTTCCTCTTTTAAAGGATTCTGGTAACCTAATCAAGACCCACCCTGAATGGGAAGAGTTACATCTCCATCTAATCAAAAGGTCACACCCACAGTTGAACATGCCTCATCTCCGTGGAAATGATTCAATCAAAAGTTTCTGCCTACGGGCAGACCACGGTGGCTCAACAGGCAGAGTTCTCGCCTGCCATGCCGAAGATCTGAAGTTCGTTACCTGGTGCCTGCCCATGCAAAAAAAAACAATGTTTCTGCCTACAATATTGAATTAGGATTAAAAGAAATGGCTGCCCCCACAAGTTTGAATAAGGATTAAATATGCTTTTCTGGGGTGCATAATACTTTCAAATTGGCACAATATCTTTTGCCCATTTTATAATTGGTTTGTTTGTTCTTTAGTTGTGAGTTCTGTTTAGTTGTTGTTGTTTAGTTAATCTTTAGTTGTAGGATTTCTTTATAAATACTACATATCAAACCCTTATCAGATACATGGTTTCCAAATATTTTTTTCCATTGAGTTGGCTGCCTCTTCACCTTTTTGACAAAGTTCTTTGAGGCCCAGAAGCATTTTCTTTTGAGGAGCTCCTATTATTCTATTTTTTCTTTTGTTGCTTGTTTCTTGGGTGTAAAGTCTAAGATGCTATCTCTTATTACTAGGTCTTGAAGATGTTTCGCTATATTTTCTACTGGGGATTTTATGGTACTTGCTCTTATATTTAGGTGTTTGATCCACTTTGAGTTAATTTTTGTTAAGGGAGTTAGGTAGGAGTCCTCCTTCCTTCCTTTGGCTATGTTCTCCCAGTCTCTTCTTAGAATAGAAGTTAGAATAGAAGACTATTCTACGTTTAGTGGATTTGGGAGCCTTGTGAAAAATCAATTGACCATTGCTCTGGGGGTCTATTTTCAAATGATCAATTCAGTCCCATTGATCAATATGTCTATCTTTGAGCAAATACCATGCTTTTTGGACCACTGTGGATTTATAATAAGCTTTAATGTCAGAAAGTGTAAGTCCTCCCACTTCTTTGTTTTTTTTTTAAGGAAGTTTTTGGCAATTCAAGGCCTCTTTCCCTTCCAAATAAATTTGGTAACTAGTTTTCTCAAGTCTGCAAAGTAGGTTGTTGAATTTAGATTGGTAATGTGTTGAATTGGTAGATCAATTTGGGTAGAATTGACATCTTCATGACATTTAGCCTTCCTATCCATGAACATGAAATATCTTTCCACTTATTTAGCTCTCAGAAATCTCTCTTTCTCCAAAATGTTTCCTCTTCTGTAGGATTCCAGTAAACTAATCAGGACCCACCCAGATGGGTGGAGACACACCCTCACCTAATCCAGTCACAACCAGTCTTGATTAAATCACATCTCCGAGGAGATGATCTAATTACAGTTTCAAACAATCAATATTTAATAGGGATTATTCTGCCTCTACGAAATGGGATTTTGATTAAAACATGGCTTTTCTAGAGTACATACATCCTTTCAAACCAGCTCATATAGGATCATGTCATCTGCAATTAATGAAAGTTTTACTACTTCCTTTCTGATATGGATGCCTTTTGTTTCTTTTTCTTGCCTCATTACTCTAGCTAGAACTTCTAGCACAATGTTGAATAATAGTGGAGACAGTAGGCATCCTTTTCTTATTCCCATTCATAGGGGAAAGGCTTCCAGTCTCTCACTATTGAGTATGATGGCTGTGGGTTTTTCATATATGCCTTTTATGATATTGAGTAAGTTTCCTGTGTTTCCTACTGTTTGAAGTATTTTTATCAGAAAAGGGTTGCTGCGTTTTGTCGAATGCTTTTTCAGCATCAATCAAGATGATCATGTGATTTTTCCCTTTCAATTTGTTAATGTGTTGTACTATGTTGATTGGTTTTCTTATGGTCAACCCCAGTTGCATGCCTGAAATGAACCCCCTTGGCCATGGTGTGTAATTCTTTTAATGTGCCTTTGGATTTGATTTGCAAGCATTTTGGTGAGACTTTTTGCATCTATATTCATTACAGAGATTGACCTGTAGTTTTCCTTTCTTGTAGTATCTTTATCTGGTTTTAGTATTAGAGTGATGTTAGCGTCAGAGAATGAGTGAGGTAGTGTTCCTTTTTCTTCAGTTTTTTGGAAGAGTTTGACCAGGAACAGTGTTAGGGTTTTTTTTTTTGTTTTTTTTTAATATTTGATAACATTCCCATCTGGCCCTGGGCTTTTCTTTGTGGGAAGGTTTTTGATGACTGATTGAATCTCTTTACTTGTGATTGGTTTGTTGAGTCTTCTGTTTCCTCTTGAGTCAGTGTAGGATGTTCATATGTTTCTAGGAAATTGTCCATTTCCTCTAAATTTGTTGGCATACAGTTGTTCCTAATAGCCTCTTGTAATTTTTGTTTGTTTGTTTCTTTGGGATCCATAGTAATGAACCTCCCCTCATAGATTTTTGTTAATTTGCATCTTCTTTCTTTTTGACTTTGTCAGTCTACCTAAGGGTTTGTCAATCTTGTTGATTTTGTCAAAGAACCAACTTTTGGTTTTATTGATTTTCTGTGTTTTTGTTGTTCTTGTTCTCCAGTTCATTTATTTCTGCTTTAATCTTTATTTCTTTTCTTCTGCTTGCTTTAAGTTTAGTTTGCTATTCTTTCTCTAACTTCTTCAGTTATTCACTTGGGTCTTTAGATTTTAGCTCTTTCTTCATATATATATATTTTTTTTGTATGCTGTATGGTGGGGTCACATTTCATTATTTTTCCATGTGAGTATCTCGTTATTGCAGCACCATTTGTTGAATTCTTGTTTGTTTTTGGTTGTTTGTTTTTTTGGGAAGTGCATGGACTGCTCTTTCTTCCTTTTTAATGTATGCATTTAGAGCTATTAGTTTCTTTTTCAGCACCATTTTTGCTGCATCCCATAGGTCTTCCTATATTATATTCTCATTTTCATTCATCTCCAGATATTTACCGATTTCTCTTGCAATTATTTCTTTGATCCACTGGTTACTTAAGAGTGTGTTGTTTAACCCCAATATATTTGTGAAAGTTCTGTTTCTTTGGTGATTGTTGATTTCCAGCTTAATTCTGTTATGATCAGAGAAAGTGCTTTGAATAATTTCAGTCTTTTTCAATGTATTGAAACCTGTTTTATGCCCCAGCATATGGTCTTTCCTGGAGAATGTTCTGTGAGCACTAGAGAAGTATATGGAAGTATCTTTGGAGTTCATATTTCCACCAGTAGTCTCTTGAAAGCAGTGTAGGCTTTTTCTATTAAGTTCCTCACACTTCATCCAGAATCCCCACCTTATTCATTTAAAAAGTTGTTTCAGCATGTTTGGTATTTGCAAGCATGGCAGCACCCCATTCCCAGAACCAAAATCTGTTTTAGTTTGCTAATGCTGTTGGAATGCAATACAGCAAAATTGGACCAGCTTTTTTTTCACCCCAATCAAAGGAGCTTCATTGCAAGGCTATGCACAGATGCGCCGAAGCCTAAGATGGCAACGTCCCCAAGCAGGGGAAGGGTTACAGCTTATATAGAATGGTTGGCAGGAAGTAGGGAAAAGGAGGTGGTGGGTTTTCTTTGTTTAGCTTGGGAGTGGGATGTTGGCAGGTTTCCATTGGTTGGTTTTGGAATCAGGAGGCTGTGCTGGGAGTCGGCAGCTTTTCATTGGTGAGGTTTAAAACTTAAACACTGCTGCAGTCATGCAGGGTTGCAGCTGCTGGAGGGTGGATGTTGGGTAAGGGGAGCTTATCAGAAGATTACAACTTCGGGGTGGGCTCGGTGGGTTTCCTGGAAATCATGAGTGGGGAAAACTTCTTTGAATATTTTCTAAGGGTTGGTCACATCATGTGGCTTGTGGTTCTAACATTCCAGCCTTTTCCTTTTAGTTTTCTTGGGAGGCTGAAGGGCAAAGGTCTGTTTTCTGTATCTGCTTCTGGCAGGTGGAGGTTAAAAAGTTGTCCCTATGTTTTGTCACAGGGTAGTGACCGGTACTGAGGTTTTTGCTGGAGGAGTAGCATGTTGCCAACAGCCTGATTTTTACTCATTTTGATGGTTCTGCAAATAAAGCTGGTTAAGGGTTTTAAGAGAAGAGACTGGACCCAAAAATGAGGGCTATCTGGGCGATGACTCTGTAACTGCTTCAAAACTGAAAAGGGGCATTCGTTAAGGGGCAAAGGGATGATATGATGAAACTGGTTGTTGTCCTTGGAGAGTCTGACATTTCTGGGTTTCAGAGCTTCTCTGGCATAGGAACAATCTGGAGGTTTTATGTCCCTGAAAAACAAACCTAATAAGTAAAATTTTATACAGCACAGGATATCTTTTCAGGGTTTCCAGGGACACTTTTGGTTGGGGTTTGCCAAGTTATGACAGTTTGTAGTATCTGGCTGAGACTTGCATAGGAGTATCCTCCAGAATGACCTCTTGATTTGATTTGAAATCTCTTAGCCATTGAAATGATTTCTTTCCCCCTTTTGGTCAGTTAATCCATAATGCCAGTTATGTCTCATGATGCCAGACTAGGCTTACATCCCTGGAAATCATGTCCCACGTCGGGTGGGAAGTTCAGAGTTTGACTTAGAAAGAGACTACATTTGAGCAAAAGCAGACATTTTCTGGAGATGACTCTTAGGCACTAATCATAAGAAGGTTTAGTTTGCTATTACAGAAATAAATTTCAGAAGGGCAAGCCTCAGAATTGAGGTGTTAAGTTATTAAATTGGGAGCCCCTCTTGTTTAACAAAATGTCAGAAATTTCCCAGGTGGGGAAGTTTAATGGTTCTGTTTTTTCCCATCCCTCAAGGGACTTTGCAGATACTTTTTTATTTTCTGCCTAAAATACTCTGAAATGCATCATTGCATAACAGAGTATTAAGATTTATTCATTATTTCAGGTTTTATATGAAATAAAACTGAATTAGGTTGTTTGACTAGACAGAAAATTAGATAGTGTGTTACAGAAAAGTTAAATTTTGGACAAAATAAACATTTTTCTTTTTATTTCACACAAAAGTTTGGAAGGTTTAAACTGTGGACTTTTTTTTTTTACCTTGCGTATTGATTTACCTTAATTTTAAGCAGATCATTTTCATCACATCTTTAATCAGTTTGATCTTTTCATTTTTTTTTTTTTAACAGTTGTGTATGAACTTATGCTGACTTTCTGAGCTGGGGAACTAATCTGAGTCTCAGGTGTTATACAGATACTTAAAGTTCTGGGGAACTACTAAGTTATATAAGGGCAAAGCATTTTAGAATTTAAAGATAGCAGTTAAAGCTTACAATCTGAGCTTTAATTTTGATAAGCATTTTTAAATGAAGCTAATTTCAGAAGTAAAAACATTAGGTGTTTTATATTAATAAACCATAGCAGAGCTTTTGTTCTGTTATCAGGTGATAAACACACACACACACACACACACACACACACACACATCCTGCCTTTCTTTTAAAGTTTTTCTTTGTTACAGATGGAGTTCTGACCTATAACTGACCACATCTAGTTTTAGAGAAGTATTAGAGCAAGACAGTGCAACTAATAATTTGGCTGTTTCTGTGATCTGTAGCTTTTTAAGAATGATTAAAACTGTGACTAACGACACCATATCATTGCTAACCAGCAACAGTGTACCATTGCTGACCATCATACAGGTTAGTCAGGATGTAACGTGGATAGTGAGAACGTTCTCAGAGTTCCAGGAATTTTATACAGTCTCTAAATATCTGTGTTGTTATAACACGGAGAAAAACTAAATTTTAGTTTGTGTGAATACCTAGCTTGACACCAAAGCTTTGTGTTTTGAAATTATGATAAACAGACTTATTAAATTTTGGTCAGCCCTGACTATGACAGAATTCACTTTCATAAATTCCTTTTTTTTTTTTGTACAACTCTCTGCATTCATTCAGAGTTTACAGTCAACAATGACTTTAGCAAACAAAATCCATTCCTTTAAACTTTCTATCACTTTCCATATTTATTCCATCTAAATTTTTGTTTATCTAATCTATACATAATCAGAAATAAATTTGATACTAAATTCACAAAGCTTTTGGATCTGCATACTTCCTTCCAATAATAGTATCCATGAAGGGGAGAAGAGACAAAGATACTACAAAATAATAGAAGGAAGAAATTTATGCTTGGATTAGGAACACAGCCATGCATTTGTATACTTTATATTCAGAACACACAAATAGCTACATTACAGTATGCTTAAAATCTCTCAGTATTACCTTAGCCTAGCTTATTTTATCAGTCAGCTTGTATAAATTTAGGGAAATTACACCAAAGCAGAATAAAATCACATTTGATTAATTCAAAATTTGCCATGAAATTTTTTTATCAGAGGTTGAAAAAAATGTTTTCATAATATTTTAAAATTACAAACAATTTAAAAAGTACATTGACTGTGAAGTTCTGGAAAATATACTGCAATTGTTTAATTTGTCTCAAGCTTAAATTACTTCCAGGAAAAATTTTCCATATTTCTCAAAGATCTTTCATTTTACTTACTGATATTTGATTAGATTTTATTCAGTTATTCCTGTTCCAAGGCTATTTATATTTTAATATTGATCTGATTACTCCAGTCACCATTGCAAAGGTTTTATTGGAAAAAAAAATTGACAAACATTTCTTATTCTGTAGCATTTTTATATTTACCATTTCTAATCTCCAGGCCCAGTTAAAAAAAAAAAAAAATTCTGAACCACACTCCATCGTATTTTTTATGCCTAGCCCTCCACCCCATAACTGCTTTAAGTGTTTTGGCCTTGGGGCAGGGATAGGTTGGACTAAAAGAGATCAGACTCCTTGAACTTTGATTTGAAAGTTTTAGGTGAGGGCTGTGGAATTTTGGGAGTTCTTATGTCCTTCTTTAACTATTTCCAATTATTAGATTTATTTAACTAAAAGCTGTGACCAGGACCATTGGAAAAGGTTTTTGCTTTCTCCGGGGGCAGCCCTTTAGCAATTTTCTGCTGCCATAGGGAAATTCCAAGGCCAGTTTTTTTTTTTAAGTCCAGGTTTGTTTACAGTAATTATAAAACTAAGGTTTCTGAGTTTTGCCTTTCAGAGGGTTTTTTTTTGTCTCTTTTTATTTATTTTTTATTTAGAAGTACTAAGCAGTTCAAATAGAGCTTTTTAAAATTTTTATTAATTTTCTATTACCTTCTGGAGATATGAGAATATACATTGAAACAGGTAGACAGACACAAATAGAAACTTAGTTACACAAGAAACAAACAGAAACAGAAGTACTTCTGAGAGGGACAAATAAACGGTTGAATATATTATCTCATCCCATTTCTACCATTTTGCAGAATAAATTTAACTGTAATATCTTTAATTTTAACTGTAATGCCAGTATTTTAATTTTAAATCATTTTGAAGGCAGATTATGTTATAGAAATAAACTCTTTCTTTGTAGATTAAAATCTTTCCAATTTTCAGTAGTCTTGTTAGAAAGAATGCTATACCTGAAGGAGAACAAACGCTCATCCAATTATGGAGGAGAAAAGAATGTATTCACGATCTTGCAGGAACAGGCACCTAGCCGGTGGCTGGTGTGCCAAACAACAGCATGCCCAGTAGATTATAAATGTACCTGACCCGCAGACTCTCCCTATTTCTCCGCTGATTGGATACTCCAGAGACTACAGCCTCTCTGGGAAATCTAACAAATTTGAACTTCCTGCTGAGGTTCCCCCTTTGATTATGATTTACATTTTTAATGACCCTGTCCGTTAAGGATTTCTTGCCAGTTCTATCCTTGCATCAGAGGCCTGTGTCACCCTTTTGGAAGCTAAACTTAGTTTGATTCTTGTAGTCTAAAGTTTCGCTTTTTAAAGAATTTCCAAAATTAGTAACCAATTAGGAATATTTGACCAATACATATGCAGGAATATACCAATCAACAAATTTAAACAAATACTTAACACATTATATTTAAGTAACATACCAATTAATTACTAGACCAAATGCACCAACTGACAAACAGACATTAAACATTTAGGTTTCCCCAGGAGAGGTCATAAGACACAGTGAGTATTGAAATTCTTTAATCAGTTGGGTGGGGTGATTGTGAACCTAGACACTACTCGACTTGAGAAAGGTCAGAAAGGGAGAAGGGAAAATGGCAGCAGTTTCGGTTCGGTTAGGAGGGGCTATATGGGGAGGAGGAGGCGGAGGAGGCGATGGGTCAGAGAAGGGCTGAGATTCTGTGGTGGAACCTGAAGATGGGGGGAGGAGGAGATGGGGGAGGGTTAGCTTCTGGCTGTGGCGCAGCCGCTGCAGCTGACTAAGAGGGGCTGCATAGGGAGGATGGGGAGGGGAGTTAAGGAGAAGGTCTTTGGTGGGATCAGAGGAAGAATCAGGAGGAGGTGGAGAAGGATTTGATGAGTGGAACCAGTTTGGCAGAGAGAGGGAGGGGCACCTGCGCAAGCCAAAGAAGGCTTTGGATATATGGGACTTCACTCCGCTTGCCAAGATGCAATAATTGTCAAGGTTTAAAAGAATTTGTGGGTCAAAGGTTTTGTTTTCTGGCCAAACTGACCTGTTATCTAATTTATACTGTGGTCAGGTGGTATTGCAATAGAAAATTAATCTTTTAGGTTTTAAATCAGCAGCAAGACGAAGGATTGCCCATTTTCCATGACAGTGGATAGGGTAAGGAGAGGCTCTTGCTCTTATATGACTTAGAAACTATCAAGAGGGCATAGAGATTTAAGTCCTAGTGAGAATGTGGAGGAATGGATGGAGGTGTCCCACCATCTCACTCACTCCTAGGGCCCAGGAGCAGGCAGAGGCAGCGCTTCTCTAGTGCTAGGATTTCAGATGTGTTGTCCAGGACAACAGAGAAAAGAGAGTAGCCAGACAGAAGAGAGGAGAGTGTGCTTTCCTTACCCTGAGGTGATTCACCAGTGTTGGTGCTGAAGTCAGGCAAGTGGGTTTTGTCCCCTTTCATGGAGGTTTCACCTCTGTTCCTGGTCCTGGGTTTCGGCATCATTTTGATGATAGGTTTTTTGACTGGGAAGGAGGAGAAGAGACCAAAACTGGATCAAAGGAACCTTATTGTGAGGCTATGCACAGATGGGCTGAAGCCCAAAATGGTGACAGCCTGGATCGGCCTTAATGAAGGAGATATATTTAGTTCTTTGGAGGAAGGGAAGGTGGTTTTCATCTGGGTTCCTCTGTCACAAGGGAAGGTATACAGTGAAGTCTCTCCTGGCTTCCGGGTTCAAATGGCCTATTCTGCTGTGATTCCTTTCCATGTCTCCAATCTTCTGGGTCTGAGTTGCTGAGCTCTCTTCTGACCTCTCTCTTTTAAGCCTCCAGCTAATTAAATTAAACGTCTTTCATTGTGGTAGGCACCCCCTTAGCTGACCACAGATTAAGTAATGTAATCAGCTATAGATGAATTTGATGTGCTGATAATTTAAGCTGACAGCAACAGAACAACTGGGCACCATTACCTGGCCATGGTTTACACCTGAAACGAACCATCACAGTGGCTAAAATAAGTCTTTTGATTCCCAAATTCCCATACTGGAGCTCCTACTATAGGACTGAGAGATGACTGCCCAAGGGGTTGGGGAAATGGGAATGTGGGAGTGCTCAGCATGGGCTCTGGGCCAGCATGTAGCAGCCAGCCCCAGAGGCGGTTAGGGTAAAATGAACACACCCAGTCCTTTCAGTGGTAATTTCTCAATTTTTTCATCCAGCTCCTCCCTATATAATGTAGAAGTTAGTGTTTTTTCAACATGAATTGCTGCTGAATTTTGTCATGTCTTTTCTGCATCTATGGAGATGGTCATATGATTTTTCTCCTTTCCTCTACTAATATGATCACATTTATTAATAGATTTCCTCTTATTGAAATACCCTTGTCTTAGAATAATCCCCATTTGGTCGTGATAAATTGGCCTTTTAATGTACTGTTGGCTTCTGTTTGCTAGTATGCTTTTAAAGGTTTCTTGCATTGAGAAATGTAAGTGAGATTGGTCTATCATTTTCTTTTGATGCAGTCTTTCAGGTTTAAGAATCTATTATACTTAATTTGTTAAACAAAAGGAAAGTTTTTCTATGTTTTGAAATAATGTAATTAGCATTGATATTATCTAATCTTTAAAGGTTTGTTAGAATTACCCTTGAAATTAATTGGGCCTTTTTTTTTTGGAGGATGGTGCATTTTAACTCCTTTGTCTATTTCTCCTGTGAGAACTTTGTTTCTAGAGAGAATCGATAAGTTGTATTGTTTTGAAAACTTATCCATTTCTTCTAGGTTATCAAATTTTGAGTTGTGCGATGTAGTATTATGATTTTATTTCTTCTATTTTGATGGTTATATCTCCCTTGTCATTATTCTGATTTTGCGTATTTGCTCTTTTCACTCATTTTTTTCTTAAGCTAGTGGTTTGTGTTGACATTTTTTAAGAACCCAGTTTTAGATTTTTAAATTCCACTAACTTTTTTTTAACTTATTCTTTTTTGCTTTTATCTTTAAAGATTCCTTTCTTATGTTTCATTAACTCTTTATTCTTTTGCTAACTTTCTGTTTGGGGGTATTTCATTAATTTATTTTTATTTTATTGATGTAATTATTTAATGCTATACAGTTTTCTCTGACAACTGCTCTAGCTGAATCCCACATATTCTGATATTTTTCTTATTGCTCTTTTAAGGAAAGTATGCTGTTTTATTTTGAGTTTTCCTTTTGCCCAACAATTTTTCAATATTTAAAAACAAATTCCAAATGTGGTAGGTCTTTTGATTTTTTAATAAATTTGTTACTAATTTCTGATTTTATTACATTATAGTTAGATTTGGGTGTATTATTTCTATTCTTTGGAATTCATTGAGGTTTTATTTGTAGCTTAATAATAGTTTTCATGAACGTTTCATGTGTTCTTGAAAGTGTATTCTTTTACTAGGGTTTAGAATTGTTCATGCACATGCATGCACTCACACGTCTCCTGCCCACATATATGCCTTACTGATTAAATTGGTTATATCTTTTATAGCCTCATGGTCTTTTCATTTGATCTTTCTTGGATTTAGTGTGTTAAAATCCTCCTTTATTAGTTTGTTCTGTCTGTTTCTCTTTATAGCTTCTGTGGTTTCTGCTTTATGGAACTTGTTGCTGAATTATTGGGTGTATAGTTATTAATGTTATATTGTTATTTTGAATTGTAGTCTTTGGCATTAAAAAGTACAAAAATCATATGTGTAAAACTCAATAAATTATCTGTTTTGTTTTCCATGTGAATAATCTTCCTTATTGTTTTACTGAGAAGTCAACCCTTCAGCGAATTTCTCCTTGATTGTAGATTAATACTCCTGGAAAGGATTTTGGTACAGCATAGAGTTCATCTCATGAACTATTACACAAAAATCACAAGTTTAATATTTTTGTTTAATTTTCTTAAGTGCACTAGGGAAGCAGTCTACTACTGGCTCTGTTTATCTACTTAATTGTTTAAGCTTTTTAAATTAAAATTTGTGTTAGCAGTTGAGTTTGTTATTCTAAAGACATTTACAAAGTATATGTATTGGGTGTTTAAATTTCTCATTTTTGCATTTACCAAGTAGCACAAAAGTCAACAGGAAAAGGCAGCTCCTTGGTCAGGAGTATAAAAACAGGAAGGAGGAAGTCTATTGCAAATCTGTGTTAACTGATTATCAATTCAGTTTTCACCATAGAGGATGTCCATTAATGATCATCAGCATACTATGTTGTTTTCCAGAATTACAGTGAATGTTAATGTCAATACTATAGAATGTAACCCTAGTTATAGGAAATAATGCTAATCAACAAATTGCTCTAGGCTCTTTCCTATGCCTAGGAACAGGATACTGTTAGTGAGAACAAGTCATAGAAATTGCACTTAGAGGAAAATAAGGCAAGTTCATACATCTGAAATATAGGGAAAAATCATCCTTCAGCTTTTGTCTTTGCTTGATCTTGATGTTTTGATAGGTTATAGGATCTTTTAAAATATGATTGTATCTCTTTTTAAAATTAGGGTATGTCAACGCTGCCATTTAAAAAATGTTTGATGGAACGTCTTCAATTGAATTAGAGGAAGCACCTGGGCAGAATTTTATGAGTTCATGTAGCAACCTAGATGAAATATCTCCCTGGGAAAATACAGAGAAGATGAATATTTTGTAAACAAGAAATCTTTTTCTATATTCTGTGGTGAAAGAAATTGGATTCTATGTTTATAATTTTTTTCCTCCTGGGGTTTCTAGAAACTCTTAAATTCCTCTTCAATTACAGATTACATATTTGGGTTGGCTATACGGCAGCAGAATTTTGATACTTACCCTATCTTGAAGTCTTTATTTAACAGTAGAATATTGTGGATGTTTTGAAAAAATTAAAAGTCTTTTTTAAAAGCTATATAGTATTATGTTTTTTTTTTAATTATTATCATTTTGCAGACCTGCTTGGACATGGCGTTTTCCTCAATTTATTAACTTAAACTATGCTGAGGCCCCTTAAAGCAATCAGTTTCTGGATTATTCTTTGACAGTGTTTCCCAGGATTTTTATGTCATGGCCTACATAGAAAATTACATTGGGTACGGAGATGATCATTATTGTCGTATGTCTGTAACCTGTTCAGTGGGGAAGATGTGCTCTAACACATGGTTCAATGAGGATTTTTAAAAATTCTCTAAATGTAAAGAAATTTGTGTGGATAGGCGGGTGTGTCTTAGGGTGGCTTTAGTTACGTGTAACTGTTTTAGTTTCCTAGGCTGCTCAAAGCAAATGCCAGGAAATGGGTAGGGTTAAACAATGGGAATTTATTAGCTTACGATTTTGAGGCCAGGAAAATGTCTAGGTCAAGACATCATCAGGGCGATGCTTTCTCCTCAAAGAATAATTCTCATGCTTACAGCACATTCCCTTTCCTATCAATCAAATCGTTTGATCGTCTTTTTCACAATGCCACATTCTTCTTATCTGACTGTCTTTACTCATCCTCCTCCTTAATTCTCCACCTAGTGGAATATTATTTATCACTGAATTCCTTTTTTAGGTCTTATTTCCTCTGTGAAATCTTTGCATTTTAGAACACTTATGTTCTACGTGGATATATATATATGTTTTTTCTTTTTTTCTGTGTCTGAATTCTTATAGCGTGGGTTTTCTTTTACACTACACAATGTTTTATAGCTGGGTATGAATGTCAGTTTTCATGGATGTCTTACATGCCTAATGAAATTGTCTGTGAAGCCTGTTGTTAGCATACACATCTGAGTAGTTTCTACTGTTGCATGGCATAATGCCATGAACACAAAGACCCTCGGTAAATACTTTTTGAGTTGAATTAAAGAAGAACAAAAACCTTCAATATAGAAAACTTGAAAAGTATAGAAGAATAGTGGGGAGAAAAAAATACTTTTTTATTCATACTACTCAGGGATAATCATTGTTGACTATTCTAATTTTTTCTATGTATAGAAAGCATGCAGTAAATATTTGTTAAATAGTATCAAATGATAAATATTATGATATTCAACTTACTGAATTTTGAATGAAGTTATAACTAGATTGTATATAATTTGGTCTTGTTTTTTCCTTCAAAATGAAAATGCATTTATTGTGTCTTTAGTTGATTATAAAAGTAATAAATATTCATTTTTAAAAATATCTCAGAATAATATGGGAATGTATATATGTAAAAAAAAATCACTTAAATTTCTGTTACCCAAATATACTGGGTTGATAGTTGGTGTGTGTATTTCCCAATTTTTTCCTGTGCATGTAAGTATTTATGTGTCTATGTTTATATATATTCTTTTTGAACTTAATATTGACAGTGTCTATTGTAATGTTAAAACCTCCCTGTAAGGCAAATTCTTCATGGTTGATTAACATTTTAGAGTACATATATCTTATTATGTACTCTAATAGTTTATTCAATTATTTCCTTATTGCCACACATTTAGGTAGTTCTATTTTGTGAAATTCTATTAACAGTAATATTAACTGTAAACTAATTTCTTTGTCTGGGTTTTTGTTCCTGTGTGAAAGTTAACATGTAGGTAATAATATGCATTAGTTAACATGTATTGTCTATTTATTATATGCCAGCCACTGTTTTAAATACTTAAATGTCCTGTATCATTACATCTTTGGGCCCAAATGAGGTACCATTATTATATCCATTTGGCGGATGAGGAAATTGAGGTAGAGATAAATTAGGTCCTTTGTCCTAGGCACTCAGTAAATGATTGAGCTAGATGTACATCTCGGCCCTTTGACTCCAGAGCCTACACTCTTTGATTGCAGTGCTTTGCCATCAAATCTAGAGTATCAGATAATGAAAGCTGCAATATAAAAAACATTATTAAGTATTAATACTACTGAATTGTTTACTTTAAGATAGTTAATTTTGTGTTATGCGAATTTCACCTCAGTAAAATAAAGAGGGGGATTTTACATTAAGTTTGGGAGTGGTAAGGATTGTGACCAGAATTGTTCTCAGGGAGGGAGGGTCCTATATTTGGAACTTGTGCTAGGCCAGAGGAACTCATATCTTGAAATTAACAAAGTTATATAGGTCCTTTCTTTCTCTGCAGATAACAGGCCTCTAGTCATTTTAGTAAGGCCAGTCTCCAGTTAATTCTCTTCAGGAGATTGGGAGGAGGGTATCTGCTTGGTGCAAGAAAATTCGCTGACCTTTTTACCATCTCCATGCCTTTTTTCAATTCTGATTGAAAATAAAACCCTGGAAGAACACAATCATACCCTACCTTCCCTTTTCATTCTCATCCTCATCCTCATTCATTCCTGTGATAAAAAATAATTTACGTCTGATTTGCTTTTAGGGCTCTCTTACTATATAAAGCCTGTTTTTTTTAGTTTGGTAGAGCAAGCCTAATGTGTATGTATATGTATGGAATGTATAATATGTCTAAATTGTTGATGTTTTTGTATTGCCCACTTCATTTTAAAGGAGCTTAATTTTGACAGAACTCATTAATAGAGACATTGCCGTAGTAATAAGAAAGATACTGTGGAAATGAGCAATGAACATTTTACTGACATATTTAAGGTAAATAATTTTAGTAATTGAATATTGAAATGTTTGGTGTTTTGCAATGAGCTCCTTTTACTTTTTTTTTTTTCTTCCTGTGATATCATACAGCATTCCTTTTGAGTCCAAGACTTGGACTGTAATATTTTAGTAGTCACATGATGTTGAGCAAATCCTTTAACTTCTCTGAGCTTCATTTCCTTTACCTGTGAGGAGGGGCTAAAACCAGTTGCCCTTTCCTTTTCCCCAGAGTTCTTGGGATTAAATGAGATAAGAGTGCACAGAGTTGCTTTATGGATTACAGAGCACTAGTACAGATGTAAAAGATTTTAAACATTTTTTGTTTTGTTATTTATATTTTGTGTTGAGTGGGCACAGAACTGTGTTCTCCAACTTCTTGTTTTCTCTAATGCTCTTCTGTGAAATTGTGAAACTGCCAATAGACAATAGACTCTGTCAGGATCAGTTATGAAAGTTGGGAATCAGGCATGTATCAGGGTAATGATGCTTCTGCTCTTTTCTCTATTAATTATGAATATCCTTATTTGGCAGAATTCTTTGTCTTTTGAAAAAGACATTATAAAAATGTAATATATATACAATAATATAAATAAATGAATTTTGAATTCTTTCTTCCTAAGTTAAAATTAAATACATTTGCATCTCACTTTCAGCCTTAATGTTCTCTGCAATTTAGTGAACTTCTTATTTTTACTTCAGGATATACTTTTTTTTTGTATGCTGTATGGTGGAGGGTAACATTTCATTGTTTTTCCATGTGACTATCCTGTTATCACAGCACCATTTGTTGAAAAAAAAAATTTTGTTTTTTTGGAAGTGTATGGGCCAGGAATCAAACCCTGGTCTCTCGCTTGGCAGGTGAGAATTTTACCACTTAGCTGCCCTAGCACTCCCAGGGTATACTTTTATTATATCTTTTTCAGGACCTTCAAAATTTTTTTCTTTAGACATCAATTTTATTTGATATTTTCCCCCCATAAAGTACTAATGATTTATAATTAGAGATTAGTTGAAAAACACATTGATCTTTTACAAATTTAGATTATTTTTCATTCAATAATTTTGGCATTATCCTGATATATAACACATCGGATATGATAAAAATCATCTATTTGTAGATTTTTCAATGTTGACAGAGAAGGTAAATGAAAAAGTTTTGGTTGCATTTGATTATATTCAGTTTCTATTAGATCTTCACCCTATGAGTCAGTGCTAATTTTCCATCAGTTTTCAATATGTTATATATGCTCACATATTCATTATAAATTTAAACACTGATTATAATGTTATTTAATAAAATTATTTTTGTATGTGTTGTTTCAATATTTGAGTGCTTACAAATGTCAGGTACTATTGAATGTATAAAAGTTTATCCTATGATAGATTGTCCATACTTCCCCACAGGAGCCTAGGATTGCTAGAGAATTTTTGTGGTGATTATGTTTTCACTCTGCAATTTTTACCCATTGTATTAAAGCACTATAAAGCAGGATGAAGCAACTTCAAAATAGGGTAAAATCAATTTTAGTTTGACTTAATAGTAGAATAATTTTTAATTAGGTTGTTTTAGATTCACACATTTCAATGCAATGATAAGAGAATAATACTTGGATTTATAGAGGTTATTTTTTAGTGAAGGGTGCCCTCTAGCGAGCCTATTATTTTTATTAAGATTTGAGGCTTTTGCATCCCCACAGCACTTGTGAATTGTTACAGATATAGAAGACACTTTCTCAAAGAACTTAGAAGTTCTCAAAGAACTTAGAAGATAGAACATATACTAAATAACAAAAGAATAGTTTGAAGTGATATGCAAATAAATAAAAGATAATGTAGTATAGACTTTATGTAATAGAGCTGGGAAAATTCCAGGTAATGGGAGAGTTAGCTACTATTCATGAAATCGTCCTGAAAGAGCTGTCTTGAGCTGAAATTTGAAATAAGATTAAGATTGAGGTATGTGGTGGGGAAGGACGTCCTGGGGTGGAAAAAGAAGTTGAAGACAGTGTAGAAAAGGCTTGGTGCAAAATCAAAAAAAAAGAAATAGAAAAGGAATTGTCCTGAAAAAGTTCTGAATTTAATATTCTTTTAAATACTTGTGCAAATGCACAAATAATTTGTATTATACTTAGAAACCTTTTTTCAGGAATTCAGGAAAATCTTGGCTGGGCATTTGTGGCTTGGGATCGCTCAGGCAGTTGTTGCAGTCAGATGCTGATCTCTTGTCAGCTGTCTGTTGGGGCTGAAGTCATTTTGAGGCTCAACTGAGCTAGAGAGCCAAGCTGGCTTACTCACATAGTTGGCAGTGGTGACGCGCTCCTTTGGGTCATTTTCAGTGTACTCAGATTTGTTACACAGCAGATGACTTCCTCCAGAGTGAGTCTCAAAAGAAATCCAGTTGCATGACCTTTTCTAGCCTCTGTAGTTACAGAGTATTGCATCTGTCACATTCCTTTAGTGGTAGTAATCACAGCCTTCCCAGATTCAAGAGAAGGAGCTTATAGACTCCACCTTTCAATGGAAGGTGGTCAAGAAATTTTGGCCTGGTGTTATAAAATGATTACATTTACATTCCTGCTTCCCTGAAGAATTCTTGATGAAATGTTTGGAAGAATGTTAGAAATACTAGCTATATCATTATATTGACCATTCTTTCTTGCTATTTCTGTATTACTGAGTAATAAGTAAAAATATTTATTGCAAGATTGGGTGACTACTTTACACAAGACTTATTTTTTTTTCATGGGCAGGTACTGGGAAACGAACTGCACAAGACTTTTGAGCCGTAGGCTGGAAAGATGGTATCTTTGCTAGTTAAAAAGAAAAGAATTCCAAATCATGTGACTTCCTGAAAAAAGGGGGCCCATCTCTCAAATGATAGCTCATTTGCTATTTTTTTTTTTTTTGCCCATGTAAAAAGAAGTTTATTTAGATTTCATAATCACCTAGTACTTGAACAAGATGAGACACCAAACAATACAGGCTTCGGAAGTAGGAACCGAACAGGAACTTGATGCCCTGGCCCGGAGGCTGGGACCTGGGGCTGGCCACTGTGCTCACTGGCCACTGTGCTTTCACACGGTCTTCCCGTCGGAGGCTCAGACTATGGTTTTCAGACGACGCATTTTGGTCTCTTGGGACTGGAAGGTTTCTTTATATAGGAAGTGCTGTCCCATGAGCTTCCCCACACCTCTGGGGTGTTTTAGCAATTCTCCGGGAGGCCATCGATCGCTACCTTCCTCAGGTTACACTGCAGGTACAAGAGGATATTTTCACTAGCAGTCAGTCAAAAAGTATCAGTTTACCTCATTTGTTATTTTTTTTTAGTTATATTTTAGCTCATCGTTTTTCACATGGATGTTGGGTTTCAAGTGGGCTATAAATTGTATGAAGAGATTGCCTTGCTGAAAGATTAGATTAAGTTCCCAGCGTACATAGCCAAGAATACAAAAACAGTGGCCACTCTGTCGAGATAGAGCATATCTCCGGCTCTGGTTTCCGGGGTCCGTGCAGGGTCACAGAGAACAGATAATGACTTTCTGGGCAGAATAGGGCCTCACTAGATCTTAGAAACTGAATTTTTGCTGTGTCACTGTACTTTGATACTTGGGTTAGCATGTGTCCCATTCTGAAAGAATTATGCTAATAATTCATATGCTTTTGTTTAAGGAAATGTTTTCGAATCATGGGTTTAGATCACTTTGCCAAATAATGAATTTGTTGCATAACCAACTTACCAAATTTTCTGATTTACCAGAAACTTTGCTTTTTAGAACACGTTTGAGGTTGATAAGCAATTTGTATTGGGTAGGATGATTTCAATAGCTTTTGAAAATTTCTAGTAAGTTTCTTATGTTTACTTTATTTTTTAATTTTTAAAAACCTTTTGCATGGGCAGGCACTGGGAATTGAACCTGGGTCTTTGGCATGGCAGGCAATAACTCTGCCACTGAGCCACGGTCTCACCACCCTCTTATCTTTACATTTTTCTTTTACATGGGCCGGCATCAGGAATTGAACCCGGGTCTCTGGCATGGCAGGTGAGAACTCTGCTACTGAGCCACTGTTGCCCACCCTATGTTTACTTTGAATTTTGTCTTTACAGTGTCATTTTTAGAAATGTTTAATTTGTCAAATGCTGATAATTATATAAGGTGGTTAATTGTCTTATAAATGTATTTAATACTCAGAAATATATGTATATATATGAGTAACTAAAATTTCATTACTGATCAGTAAGATTGGTACCTAGAATTTGAAAAGCATTGATTGTAAATATGAAGGCATATCATAAGCAATGTTATTAATATAAAATACCAAAATTTTACTTACTATATGCTAGAAGTATAAAATTAAGATTGATATGCTAGATTAAGCTTGATATTTGAAGCCTTAATAAAAGAACAGTAAAAATGCCTGTAGACTAGAAGATGCAAAATAAATTTTTTTATTACTAGATATTATATGAAATGAAGGCTAATCCATCATTTTGAGGAACTGGCAAAAAAAAATGTGGTTAGCAGTTGAAAAAAGTAGAAAATGACATGAAAAAGCATCCAAAGGAAGTCAGAAATAGCTGATAGTACTCTGTCAGACATAAAAGAGAGAAATTTTATTTTCTGATAAAGGTTTGTAGAAAGGTTTGCCTGTCTGAAGGTCAAAGCAGTGTTGGTGCCCAAGAATTCTTGAACAGTATTTCTGCCTCTAGTTTTCTATGTTAAGAAAGCCCATTTCCTTGCTAGAGTCTTTTTTTTTTTCCTTAAAAGCGGTTGATTGACATTTAATGAAATTCATAAGAAAGCTGGCCAGTGGCTAGCATTTTAATGGCAATCACTCTATGTGAGTAACTTCTTACGTTATTCAGCATACACTTTAGCCATGTTCTTTTGTGTTTATGTATGAGTATAATTCGCTCTATTGGAGTCAAAGGGTTCTGAGGCAGAAAAAGGTCATTTTTTATTTTGCCTAGAAATGGAACTCTTGTTCTTTAGTAAATGCAGATAATTGGGGGAAATTAGGATTGGGTACTTGAATTATATCACTTTTTCTCAAAGTGTAAATATTATTTAAAAAAGAGGATATAAAAAGAATTTTTCAGGAAACTAATACATTTTCTTTTCTTCACAGTTATTGTGATAGAATTATTCTTTACTTTGAAGATAAAGTGAAAGAAAAAGATGCTGAAGATAGTATATTATGTTCTTATTGAAAAAAAATGCTGATTTGTTATCAGTGATAAGAAAAGTGTTTTTTAACATAATACCTTGTGAGTGTTGTTTTTCACCATAAAGAAAACATTTTCCTTTAAAAAAATAAAGCTGTAGAATGTGATTAATAAATCATTTATTTTACTTATAGAGTATTGCATCTGTCCAAAAAATGAAGTAGACTGAGTTCCTCAGTTAAGACATTTGATTTGACCATAAAAGCCTTAGTTTTCAAGGAACCAATTTTAACTTAGTGTCATCTTAATTTCTTATGTTAAAGTTTATTTTATTACCCCTAGGTGGAGCCCCATATACACAATTCAAGAAGGCATCACTAAAAGATAATTTACTTGTCTAAATTCTGTAAGCCTGACTTTATAGATTATCAAGTACTGTGATATAGTTCATATTTCAATAGTTTGTCTTTGCTTTGGTGTAGAAAATTAGCTATAATGAAGATAGAAAATATCTTTGTACTTAAAAAAACAGTTTTAGCTGTGCTTTTGGATGTGTACATTGTTTTTCTGCATTCGTGGTTGCTAAAATTAAAATGTGTAAGTAAAATCTTTAGAGTAACATAGCCCATCTTTGTTTTCTAGTCACATGAAGTTTTTATCTGCTTTTAAAATTGATTTTGCATCTGCATTTTTGTCTGATTAGCCTTACGTTTTAGCACCGGTAAGATTTTATTGTACGCATGTTTTGGAAGCAACAACTGAGCATTCTTATACTGAAGTCATTATCTGAAAATGGGGCGCCAAGATACAATCCTAGTGGATGTGAGATAGTGGAGAATTTACCAGCTTCCTCACGTTTAGTCTAGCTGGTTCTGTCATATAGTATGAATGTATTTGTGTGTGGAACTTGATTAGTTTGCCAGTAGACATTATAAAATTCTGGAGGGCAGTTTGAGAGCAGAAAATGTCATTTTTATTAAAATTGTATATTGCTTGACAATTTAGAACAGTGACATATCTGGCACATTGATATATTAGGTGGATACAACTATTAACCAACTTAGGTTTCGAAGAGTGAATAGTCTGTATGACATTTTCTTTGCTACCCTTGTAAATCAAAATTTCAAAGAACAATGATTATCTTCCAAAGGGAAAAAGATGTAAAATAGATTGTTCAGTATCCCTTCAGTTGAAGTCAGATGAGTTCAGGGCCCAGAGTTTCTTTAATTCAGATTTTGCTCTTTCTTATTTTGTTGTTTGTAATTTAATACTGCCTATCAATTAACTATGCCTCAATTTTCATCCCCTTTTTCTGTCCATTGCATGCCTGTAATGCACATCAGGGGTTCCCTACTGAGCCATCAGTTGTTGGTCTGGTTGGTGGCTATGCTGATAACTCTCTGCATTCCATGCTGCTTATCACCATTTTTTATCGGAAATTCTGTATAACATAATGTTTAAGAGCACTGCCTTTGGAGTTAGGTAGACTTGATGTTAAATATCGGCTGTACTGTTTTGTGACTTGGGAATAATTCTTCAGTTTTCCCAAGCTATATTTATAAAATGGGATGTTGACAGAACCTATATCATAAAGCTATGGGGAGTATTTAATGAGATAGTGCATATAAAGCACTTAATAATAGTAACTACTTAGCTGGTTATTGTTATTTTTATCATCATCATCATTAAGCCAGAAACAACAGACTTCTTAAGCCAGAAGCAAAGATGTCTCTCTTTGGCCAGATAAGTCACTGTGGGGAATTGTTGACAGGGAGTGCCCCTTTTCTCTGCTTCTCCATATTTTTCTCCCACCATTCCCTCTCCTAATTATCTCTGTGATTATAGAACCCTTCTGAGAATAGGTTGATAATTCCTGCTGTGCCTACAGTGTCAAGAAATTCTTAGAATAAGAGTTGCTTCTCTTTCCAGTCTTCTTGAAAATATCCTCCTTTTTTCCCACTTCCTGCTTTTCTCTATTCAGTCAGCTACTTATTATGGGCTTTATTAGTGATTTCTAGACTAGATATTTTTATGTAAAATTTCATCAGAGTGGGCAGTGAATTAAATCAACTCCATCTAGTGATTGACTCAGCTTTGAGTGCTTGCTGGCTTTTAAGATTTGTGCTGCTTCTATTGAAATGAGAGAATCAAAACTAAGAACATTCTAGTGTCCGTTCCAGGGCCAGCATTCTGTCATTTGATGAATTTGGATCAGGCACTTTCTTTAAATGTAACTTATTCCTGCAGTTTAGAATTTCTCTTTACCTTGACTTCATTATTTCACATACTTTGCTCAGAATGACCTCCTGATTGGAATTGTAGATGACAAGAGTTTTTATCAAGTTGGTGTACAGCCTGTCTGGAATAACAAATGGCTATCAGAAGTCAGGAAAAAGTCAGGAGAGATTGAGAAATGGTAACAGGTAGATTAAGACCTACTCTTTCTCATGCATAGTACTAATTCTTTAATGTTAATTTTATTTCTTTCATTGGGTCTTATGGTTCTGTTTCAACAACAGAAGGTTTAGAATGTAAATAGCTCACCCATCTTTAGACTTTGGTTTTCTGTTAATGGAGTATGAGTATTGCATATGTTTTGATACTGTTTTTCTCCATATTCTTATATCAATAGAGAAAGAGGAGCTTACATATTATTCTACAATAAATACACTGTCATGTTCTTGGATACTATAAAATAGGAGTTATGTTTTTTTTAAACCTTGGAGAATAAATTGCAGAGATATACCAAAGGATGGACTTTAAGAACTTTCAAAAATAAAAATAGACTCCAGGAAAGTGACTTTTATTTTTCTTCTCCTGTTTATTTATATATTATTATTAGGTATTTTTTTTTTTTTGGAAGAGTTAAGTAAAAGATTCAATTTGATTCTTCTAGAGGGGAAAAGGAGTTGAAAGTATGTCTTCACTTAGCAGTCATCATCTGTATGAATAATTCGTAGTTGACTTGTCCATCCCCATCAATATCTGCTTCTCTGATCATTTCATCTACTTCTTAATCTGTTAGTTTGTCTCCTAAGTTTGTCATGACACGATGTAGCTCTCCTGCACTGTTGTAACCATTGCCATCCTTAAATAAGACTCAGAATGCCTCGCAAATTTCTTTTTCGCCGTCTGTCTTTCATTTTTCTAGCCATCATGGTAAAAAAATTCTGAGAAGTCAATGGTGCCATTACCATCAGTATCCACTTCATTGATCATGCCCTATAGTTTGGCTTCTGTTGGATTCCGACCCAGTGACCTCATGACAGTTCCAAGTTCCTTTGCTGTGATGGTGCCATCGCCGTCTTTGTTGAATAGGGAGAATGCTTGCTTGAATTCAGCCATCTGTTCTGTCGTCCAGTCAGCTATGGTGCAGGCAAAGGGAGGAAGTGCAGAGGGAGCTTGGGTGGCTGCACCAGTGCAGGGGCTGTGACTTGGGGATGCTTCTGTAGCTGCTGCTGCTGTTGCTAAGGCTTGATGTGAGCTGTCCACAGTGCCATCGCCTCCTGCACCCAACTTCAAGTTATTATTAGTTTTCAAGACATAACAGTATTGCCTTTGGGCTCATAAGGGGATTCAAACTCTCTTTTGGAGGGACCTTGTAATAGGGCTAGCTCTGAAATACCTCTTGCTAGACTTTTGCTATAATGTCCCTACTAATGAGTAAAAACAAGAACTAGTTCTTTTTTTTTTCCTTTTTTTTTTTATTAATTGTCTGTCATGGGATAGACAATGAGGACACCCCTGCAACCACCGAGTGTAACTGCAGTGATCACCCATTCTTGATGGCGGCAGAACAGGAGAGCAGTGGATCAAATTCTCTTCAAAGAAGATGTATTCACAATCTCAAACATCCTGAGCTACTTGTATTATTACCATTTTCTTTTTCTTTGTTTGTTTGTGTCCTTGTTTTTCTATTAATTTTTAATTAAAAAAATAATGAACTAACTCAAACATTCTTAACAAATGATCATTCCATTCTACATATATAATCAGTAATTCACAATATCATCACATAGTTGCATATTCATCATCATGATCATTTCTTAGAACACTTGCATTAATTCATAAAAAGAAATAAAAAGACAACAGAAAAAAACTCTAACATACCATACCCCTTACCCCTTCCTTTCATTGATCACTAGCATTTCAATCTACTAAATTTATTTTAACATTTGTTCCCCTATTATTTATTTTTATGCCATATGTTTTACTCATCTGTTGATAAGGTAGATAAAAGGAGCATCAGACACAAGGTTTTCACAATCACATTGTGAAAACTACATCATTATACAATCATCTTCAAGAAACATGGCTACTGGAACACAGCTCTACATTTTCAGGCAGTTCCCTCCAGCCCTCCATTACATTGTGACTAACAAGGTGATATCTATTTAATGCATAATAATAACCTCCAGGATAACCTCTCAACTCTGTTTGGAATCTCTCAGCCATCGACACTTTATTTTGTCTCATTTCACTCTTCACCCTTTTGGTCGAGAAGGTTTTCTCAATCCCTTGATGCTGAGTCCCAGCTCATTCTAGGATCTCTGTCCCATGTTGCTAGGAAGGCTCACACCCCTGGGAGTCATGTCCCACGTAGACAGGGGGAGGGCGGTGAGTTTGTTCGCTGTGTTGGCTGGAGAGAGAGGCCACATCTGAGCACAAAAGAGGTTCTCGTGAGGGTGACTCTTAGGCCTAATTTTAAGTAGGCTTGACCCAAGATAGGGGGCTCAGCCTATTGCTTTGGTTGTCCCCACTGCTTGTGAGAATATCAAGAATTCAACTGGGGGAAGTTGAATTTTTCCCCTTTCTCACCATTCCCGCAAGGGGACTTTGCAAATACTTTTTTATTCACTGTGCAAATCACTCTGGGATTTATTGGGGCATCACTCGGGACAACCCAACAAAATCTCATGCCTACTCAAGGTTCCATGTACTTACGGTGTTCAGTTGAGCTGTCTACATAAGGTATATTAGGAACTGCACTAGTCAAAATATAAATTTTGTAATAAATAAACATTTTTTCTTTAGTCTCACACATAAGTTAAAATTTTAAAATATTAATTACCATCTATTTTCAGCACCCTGCAGTAATGACATTCCTTTGTTCTTCCTCATACAAAAACATTTTTAAATTTGTGCATTTAGTCACTATCATTATACACTGTAGGCATTCCTAGATTATACCATAAGGGCCAGTTCTTTTAATATATTCTTTTTACTACCTGGTTGTTTTAAGAGTTATATAAATATCAACCGTTTCATTAAAATATGTGAAAACTTAAAAATTCATGTATATGTTACTTAAAGAAATACAGTACTTGTTCTCAGTTATGAAATGTAAATTTGTTTATAGCACACCAGGGTCATTTAGATAAACTTATTGGACATGGATTTTCCATGAGGATAATGTTATTTGTTTAATTAAGAGATTTTGTATTTCACTTGTTTAATTAAGAGGTATATGTATTGTGGGAAAAGCACAAGGTAGAAATTCTAATACTGCCTCAGTCACTCACTTGGCTATGTTGAACAGGTTATTTATTATTTCTATACCTATTTCCTTGTTTGAGAAAAAAGGCGGCAATGGTATTTTCTCTGCTAGTAATATGTATTGAGCACTTACCATGTGTCAGTTATTGTGCTAAGAATTTTTCATGTTTACTTATTTAATCCTCACAACACTCTGATATAGATGCTATTTTTAGTCCTCATTTTATGGTTGAGAAAATTGAGATTTACAAAAGTCAGGTGGCTTACCTGAGGTTGGACAGCTAAAGGGACCTTTCTGATTCCTTCCTTCCTTTCATTCATTCCTCCATCCATTCATCAGTTATTTATTGAGCACATACCATATGATAGAGATGGTTCTAAAACTGGGGATATAACAGGGAATAAAACAAAAACTCTGTCCTCTTGCAACTTACCTTCCAGTGGGGGGAGACAGATAAGAAAACTGTGAAATAGAGTATATTTTATAGTGAGAGGAGTGGTAGTAATAAAATAAACTCCTTTATAGAGTAGTGCTGCTGGAACTGTTGAAAGGTGGGAGTGTGTTTCCGCTTTCTCTTCAATCCTTACCTGGACATTGAAATAAAAGAGCAGAGCGCATGAGCTGGTCATGTTGTGTTACAGGCGGTACAGAGGAGAGACCAAGGTGTAGGTTGGTAACCTGGGAATTGGTGCTGGCAAAAGAGAGTTAGAAAGGGCTTTCAGTTATTATGATCCCTTAAGAACTGTGTGGATTGAGAGAAATCCTCAGGATTTGCCATTATGGAATTTGAAGATGCCAGAGATGCAGAGGATGCAGTTTGAGGACTGCATGGGAAGGTGATCTGTGGTCATGAGTGAGGGTTGAACTATCAACAGGACTCCCTCAGAGATCTCATTTTGATAGACCACCTGCCCAATGTCCCTTTGATCCCAATTGTAGCTGCTGTGAGTGTGGTGAAAAGGGGCATTATGCTTATGAATGTAATCACTATAGCCAGTGGCAAAGAAGCAGGTCACAGTCTAGATTGCATTCGAGATCGAGAGGAAGGAATACTCTCCCTCTTGCAGCAGGAGCAAGGACAGAGGTCAAGGCCAGCATCTCCTCGACCATCGAGATCTGTGTCTCTTTGTAGATCAGGATCTGCTTCACTCAGAAGATTCAGGTCTGGTTTGATAAAAGGATCGAGGTATTTACAATCCCAGTCAAGGTCAAGGTCCAGATCCAGGTCTGTTTCACGACCAAGAAGGAGCCAATCAAAGTCCACATCACCATCTCCAAAAAGAAGCCATTCCCCATTAGGAAGTCCATACAGAGGTGCAGGTCCTGGAAGAATAGATTGACGAGCTCAAGTTCACCTTTGAGGGAAAAGCTTTTTTTGTTTATATTATTATAAAGGATTTATGGTGTCTATAACCTAGAAATGGTATTTCAACCACTGATCAAAATGGATGTGGATTATTATGCTCTGTAAAGTCACAGCAGTAATATAAATTTTTGTTGAATGTATTAACATCCTATGGTATGAAAACATGAGAGTTTATTTGGCATATTAAATACAATGCTTCTAACTGAAAAAATAATGCTGTGAAGGGGATGGTATGTATATGTTTCTGTGTGCAATTTAGTTATTGTAGCCAGAGAAGGCCTCACTAAGAAGGGGATAAAAGACCTAGGTGAGAGGCAGCCACGAGTGAGAAGAGTGGTCCAGTTATAGGAAACGATGTATGCAGAGCTTAGGACAGAAATGTGCCTAGTATGTTTAAGGAACCATGAGAAGGCCAATGTTGCTGACATGGAATAAATAACATATGGAAAGTAGTAATAGATGAAGTCAGTGAGATAACATGGGGCAGAATTATGTAAGGCCTTGGGACAGTGTTGTAAGAGAAATAGGGCTTTGAGCAGAGGAGAGTCATATAGAGCTTGACTTCTGTTTTAATGGGATCTTTCTGACTACCGTGTTGAGGACAGACTAATGGGGAGCTAAAGTGGAATCATGGAGGCCAATTAGAAAGTAATTGGCAATAATCTAGGCTAGATATATTAATGGCTTAGTTCAGGCTGGTACCAATGAAGGTAGTGAGATGTGGTTGCATTTGCTGGATTGTTTGAGATGGATCATGGTGAGAGAAAGAGAACAGTCAGGAATGATTCCAAGTTATTCTGCCTGAGTAACTACAAGAATGGAATTTCTGGAGATGGGACGATTGAGGGGGCATTTGGGGGAGGAAGATCATGAATTCATTTTTGGACATGCTCAGGTGCTTATCAGATACCCAATTGAAGAGCTATATGGAAGAGGTGAGGGGTGGAAATATAAATTTTAGAGGTGTCAGTGCATATATAGAATTTAAACCTACAAGTCTGGTTGAGATCAAGAGAATAATATGGGTAGAAAAGAGAAGATGTCTAAGGTTGGAAGCCTAGTTCTAGCTCAGCTCTTAAGGAGCCTAAGTTATTAATAATTACTATCCTAATATATAGGGTATATATATATATAGCTGTCTCTGGTGTTATAGTAGGTACACATTAAAAGCCTAAGACATAGTGTCTGTCCTTAAGAAACATATGATTTATGTGAGGAAACAAAATATATGCATATACATGGAACATTAAATTACAAATCAAAGTTATATATGATTGTGTGTCAGATGAGTGTACTTGGCATGGAAATGATTTGCAAGGACCCCCTAGAAGAAATGGAACTCGAACTAAAACCTCAAACAATGGGTAACAAATAGAGGGTTGCAGCTCAAAGAGTCCCTTTAGGTTCAGTAATTTGCTGCAGAAGTCACAGAATGTAGCAAAGCTGTTATTCTTATGGTTGCAAGTTTATTACAGTGAAAGGATACGGGCTAAAATCAGCAGTAGGAATACTGTATAGGCAGAGTCCAGGAGAGTTCTAGACCTGAGGTTCCAGTTACCCTTTCTCAATGGAGTTGTGTACAACAGTGCTTACTTCTCCCTCAACACTGTGTGGCAACGTGTGTAGATTGTTGTCTACCAGGGAAGCCCTGCCCCAGCCTTGGGTTCCAGGGGTTTTATTGGAAGTCAGTCACATAAACACAGCTCACTGCCTGAGTGAATGACCTTATGGTAGGTATCCAGCCCTCCCAGAGGTCAAGCTATACCTCCTGGCCCAAGGTCTCCTCCATGAATCACATGCTTAGCATAAACTATCTGGCCAGGTCAAGTCACCCAGTTAAATAAAAAAACTTGACATCGCAAAGCCTTAGGGGTTATCTCCCAGTAGCCAGGAGCAAAGACTAAAAAACCATTTTGGGGGGCAGTGTTGATCCTTTACTGTGCAGGGGTGGGGAGAGGAAAGGAGGGAGGCATTGCTCTTTATGTGGAGACAGCATGAGAGTAGGAATGTGTGTGCTGTGTTTAGAGGTCGTTGTGGCTACTGCAGTATGTCCTTGTGTTTGAGAATGTGACTTCTGGAGCCAGCCTACCAGGATTCTATCCCATCTATCACTTTATAGTTGCAGAATTTAGGGCAGTTACATAATTCGTAATTCATCTTAAAATAGGTTTTTATAATAACAGTGCTTACTTCATAAGCTTGTTGTGAGGACTGAAGAGTTAATATATAAAATAGCACTTCGAACATGGCCCGACACACAGCAAATGTTATTGAAATCAAGGATTTGTTCATTCATTCATTCACTCACTGATTCTTTTTTGAGCACTAGTGTGTTAACAGCTCTGTACTAGGTCCATACCTCCTGAGCTTTAGACCTTTGCATCCAGGTACCTGCTGATATATTTATGTAGAGGGCTTGTGGATCTTTTAAAATTAATATGTCCAAAAAATTAATGTTTTTTTACCCAACTTATTTCAAATAAAGGCAAAACTATCAACCCAGTTTATCTGTTCAGCGTTTTACCTTAGGATGTCAGCTGTTACAAGGATTGGGCTTAAAGAATAAATTTGGGGGAATTAGGAAGTTAATTTTAGCTTTCTTTTTATATACATACAGGTCTGTATATGATGATCAGCCAAATGCACACAAGAAGTTTATGGAAAAATTAGATGCTTGTATCCGTAATCATGACAAAGAAATTGAAAAGATGTGTAATTTTCATCATCAAGGTTTTGTAGATGCTATTACAGAACTGCTTAAAGTAAGGACTGATGCAGAAAAACTGAAGGTAAGAAATATGTTAAAATTCTATTTACCTTTCTTCTCATTAAATCACTCAAGTCTTAGTTTATAAAAGCATATGTACAAGTCAGTAAATGTGCTATTTTCAATAAGTGAATTAGTGTATGTATTTGGGAGTGCTCTTTATGCTCTATTAACACAGTTGTCATGCAGTGACAGAAGTAATCTCTTTTTTTCCTAAAGCAAGTAATACATTGACATAACAGAATTTTCCTCATTCAGGGAAATGACCTTAAAAAAAAAAGCATGTAACAAAAGTCCCATTTGCAGTTTTAGAGTTCTTTAATATTGATAAACCTTGTAAAAAGCTATGCTAAAAACCTTTTAAGAATTTATTGTACATGATTGTATTCTCAAAAATTTAAAAATATTGAAACTTTAAAAGTTTAATAGCAATATGTAATTTTCTTAAAGGAAGTTGGTCTGCATTTTCTGCCATAGAGCAAAAAATTATTTAATGAAACTTATTTTTTTTTCTGTCAGATTATAAAACATTTAACTATCTGAATTGTCCTGTTTTTTCTTTCCTTACATTTGGAGAGCTTAGCAGACAGAATGACTCTGGTTCACCAAAGGTTATGATTAGAAAACCACTATATAAAGGATATTCAGATAACAAGAGACCAAATACAGCATCAATGAGGTCACTGAGCATCTTTGTTCAGAAATTAATGAGATTTTTAATAAACCAGAATGTGCTTCCTTACTATGATGACCTAATGAGTCACTTAATATGTGGGAAAATTTGAGGTTGAGCTTTGCTTGCACCTGCAGCATTAAAATGTTGCGTTGGATTGGAGATTTCTGTGTTTGATGTTAATCAACCACCCAGTGTTTGCATTCAGCAAAGTATGCATGTTTAATTACCATAAAATGCAATCACTATTTCCTACAGACAATGAATGGCACATAGACCTCATTGAAGTTATCAAAAAGGACCAGTGGTCAATTGGGTCAGTGATTTGAATTGTTTGACAGACTTAGAGAAGCAAGTAAAGTTCAAAAATCCTGAGTAAATTTGAGAAGTTTGCCACAGAATCTGTTAAAAAGAACTGTCATAAGTAATTGAAGTTAACAAAAGCCCTTTTCAATCAAAAGTTCAAGTTCAAGCTGTAGAGTTAATTTGAATTTGCATTTCATTGTTCTAAGTTTGTCATGAAGCATGATCTTATTACAAGGGTGAGCAGTTACATCAGGGCAGTTTTATGTATATTTGTCTAACTAAGGTGAAATTATTTTTAAGGTACAAGTTACTGATACCAACAGAAGGTTTCAAGATGCTGGAAAAGAGGTAAGAAAATGATACATTACTTGTGTGTACTCAATATAGACATTATTTAACTATTCATTTAGAAATATGAGTGTTTATTCTTTTCTAAGGTGATACTCCAAACAGAAAATATTATTCGGTGTAGAATTCAGCAGAGGAATATTACAACTGTTGTAGAAAAATTGCAGTTATGCCTTCCAGGTGAGTTAAAATTTATCTGTAATATAATGTTTGGCTTGGTAAAATTAAAATTTAATGATAACATTTAGTCATTCTAAATTATGGGAATTACAGATATTTGGTGACTGCCTCACAACAAAGCCCTTAATTATCATCCTTGTCTACTTTCTTCCCTGAATTTTCATAGATTTCTTGTATTATAAAGCCCCTGTTTGATTTGCCACATCAGTATCCTAGAACAACCTCTATCTTTCTGTTTCCTCTCTGCCTAGATGTCCCTTTGTCCCTGTTCTCCACCCCTTCCCCCTCTTTTGTTTTTCCTTAGAATGCTTTCCTTTGGGACAAGTGATTACATCTTCTTGCCTGTGTCTAATTTTTTGTTCTTAATACCATTATTTTCTGTTTTTCACTTAAGCAGGTTGTTTTTGCTTTCCTC
Source organism: Myrmecophaga tridactyla (assembly GCA_004026745.1). Classification (NCBI taxonomy): domain Eukaryota; kingdom Metazoa; phylum Chordata; class Mammalia; order Pilosa; family Myrmecophagidae; genus Myrmecophaga; species Myrmecophaga tridactyla. The sequence goes on along the minus strand of PVIY010017566.1, from coordinate 9,682 downwards.
AGAAACTCATTTTGCTGATAAGATAATAAAACATCAAGAAGTGTTAGTTCTTTTCCCTTATTCTTCCTTATCTATCCTCCTGTATTTTGGGAAGACTGACTTTTTAGTTTTTGATCTCTATTAGGATTCACATATTACTGGGACATCAAATAAATCCTGAAGAAACTAAACAGTATTTTCTTTACTTGGATTTAATATACTTTAAGTTGGATGCCTCCTGTTCAAACAAAAGGAAGCAGGTATATGACATTTTTTTCTTAATATAGCAAGCTAAATCCACTCCTGTGTTCCTTTTCCTTTATTTTTTAAGGAAGGAACCTAAACCTCCATATCTAGGGCAGTAGAACTAAATGTTTTGTATAATAGTTATATAATAAAAATTTTGCTTAACCTACAAATTATATGTCAAACTGTCAGCAGATTTTATTGGCTGAAAAAATTATATTACTGTTTTTCTGACTTATGAGAATTGTTTTTCTTTGTTTTAGAATCACTGAGATTCTACTTAGCTTAACCTCTGATTGACCAGAGCTATTTGCACATTAGCTTTGAGTAAATAAAATATCTGCTTCTCTTAATAGGTGTTAGGGTTAAGATGCCTACTTCTTTATGGTCATATTTAATAATACTGTTTGCCACCATCAGATACATTGTAACAGCAAGAAAGATGGCCACTAAATTTGAATACTTTATTCTTGTCTGGTAAGCCTGAAAAATTGGGTAGTAATGCAGTAAAAAAGAGTTGAATTCAGCTTATTCCCTTAGTGAAGTATTTGAAATAGAGAAATAAAGAGAAGTAGAGATTGAGCTTTTGTTAGTGCTACTGTCTTTGCTTTCAGAGCTAGGCAGCAACTCTGAGCTCATGTGAATCTTGTGTTCCTAATAGCCATGTGCAGCCTGTCTCCCTTCCTTTTATCCATTTTTCTATCCAATTACCCATTCAAAAATTTTTTTTGTGTGTTTGTCAGGCATCATTGTAGATTTTGAAATACAAAGTTGAAAGTGGCATGGTCCCACCTCTGAAGGATCATACAATCTAGTGTGAATAAAGATAATTAAGCCATCAATTACAGTAAAATTGCCTAATTATTCCTTGGGTTAGGAAGAGTATAAAACAATATTTAAAAGTCACAAAGAAAATACTACATTTTCTTGGTGAACTAATTTATTGATTGTTTTTGAGGAAAGCATTTTCATATGAAAACAATATGGAATACGAGATAGATGTGACGTTTACATGAATTATTGAGATAAACAGGATATTTCAAAGCAAGTTTAATTTATAGCAGTGGTTTTACATTCTTTCCCAGGTTATGTTCACTCTAAAGCTTTGATTGGAAAATGTGAGAACTGCATTACAATATTGGGGCTTTGATAAGATATGCTTAGGATCCTGTGAGGCCACAGAGTTGGGGCTGGTTCATCGCAGTTTTTATGGTTTTTAGAGAAGTAAATAATACCTTTTATAAATTTGGAGAGCCCTGAGTAGCACATGGGATTATAGAAAATTTGGAAAAATTATTGTCTATCTCTGTGGTCTAGGAAAACATGAACTGCTTGATAAGACAATAATAATTTACTCATTTTATAAATTGAAATTTTACCAAGGATGCATCGTAATCCATATGGTTGCATTAAAATCATTTTTGCTGTCAGTGTATCATCTTGCTGAAATTTGTAACAATTCTGTTGAATAATTTCATTTCTGGTTCTTTGATAGAAAGGATAATTTCAGTAAAGATGTTTTGTCCTATTTAATCCTGTCTTTCATTATAATTTACTCTTTGCTGTAAGCTTTTGAGGTTTTTCTATGTGGATTTGTGTAAATTTTATTTATATTGAATTATAATATCTTACTATTTTATTTGGTTTATTGAATCAAAATCAATCAATTTTACTGTCACTCAGTGTTTTCTCTCAACTAACTACTACCTAAACTCCCAGCTCCAGTACAGGGAAGAGGTACTAGTGGGTTTCTGAATAGGGTAATTGCTAGTATGTTAATGTCTTAATTACAGGCGTCAATATATGCAGGTGTTCCACATCTCTGCTGTAATGTTCAGTATATGTAGAAGTGAAAATATGGTTTCATTTACTTCAAGTATAACATTTTGTTTGAAAATATCAGCCTAAATCGAAGTGTAGAGAAGACTGATGAGTTTATAATATACTCTTCATCTCAAAAATATTTTTACATTGGAAGTTAAAATTGTGTTATATTTTTAATGCAGTGCTGGAAATGTACAGTAAGCTAAAAGAACAGATGAGTACAAAAAGGTGAGTTGGTTTCTTTCCTAATTGTTTTTAGTAGCATAACTTACTGTAAATTATAGTGAATCATGTGGTATTTTGCTTTCCACCTTACACTATTCTCTATTTGTACAGTTTACTCATCAGGATCATCCAAAAAAAGCATTTCTTAGCCATTTATTTGTAGATCCTTGCCCTGTATATGTGATATCAGAGATTATTTATATTAATATAGTAAAATATAACTGAAAGACAATGGAAAAATATTTAAAAACTTACAAGTATATTAATATAGCATTTAATCAAGGGCTAAATAGGTGTTGTGAGTCCACAAGAAAGCAAAGAGTGGACAGTTTATTTTGACAAATGGGCTAGTGTAGTTCACATCCTTTTTTGTTTGTTTTCACATGGACAGGCTCCAGGAATTGAACCCAGGTCTCTGGCCACATTCCATTTTATAATACAAATTTGATACATGAGAAGTGAAAAAAAAGTAGTTTAAAGTAATTTATTGACAAGAACATTAGCTGTCATGATGTTTAAAATGTCTTAGAGAATAAGAATTTTAAATAATAGGAAAACCACAATAAATGAGACATTTGAAATAGGGAAATAATAATTTCTTCTTCGTTCATTAATAACTACTTAATTATCACAATCCATCATATACGAATCCTTAGTTAAATCAAAGATTTGTGTATGTCCTACTTCACAGTACTACATTAATACCCCTAAAGCTTTCCTCCTACTCCCTGCCAGTCGTTACCACCCAAAACGGGATATAGAGTACTCGCAGATTCCCTCATGCCCCTTACCAGTCAGTTCCTCCTCCTTGCTCCAGAGATAACCACTTTCTAATTCCTAACACCGTAGATTAGTTTTGTTTGTTTTTAGAATTCATACAAATGGAATCATCAAGTATAAAATGTTTCATATTTGATACTGTTCAACATATTTTTGAGATTCATCTGTGTTGCAGCTGCAGTTGTTGTAGTTTGTTTCTTACCATGCTGAGTGGTATTTGGTTATAAGAATTTGTTTATCTATTCACCAGTTGCTGGATTTTCAGATCATTCCACTTTCAGGGTGTTGTAAATAAGGCTGCCATGACTCATGTCATGGGTTACACAGAAAACATCACATTATTTCACTTCACATAACATAATAGACATTATCAAATCATTGCCATTACATTTTTCCTACCCATGTCATCATTAAATATGTTGATTATAACCTGGTGTGTATTTTATTCATTTATATTAAAATCCTAATGATTTTTAAATAGCCAAGATAAAATTTAGATGGTCTACTTTTTAAATTAGTGGTGATATTTTGAGGCAACAATTTTCAAAATATAATATCTTTGACAATATAGGCTAGAAAACCAATAAATACCTTTTGAACTTATTGTCTTTTCAACTTATTTATGTATGTCTTTTTTTTTTGTTCACGAGATAGTGCCTTTTCCTATTTTTCATATCTAGTTCATTGTGAGGATATAGAATACTTAGTAATTTTTAAAAACCTTACACCTACTCTCAAATGGATTTGTGGTGGTGAATATTATTGTAGGAAAGTGATATTTTTGGAAAATCTGGTAGCGGTAGTAATTATGGCATTTTGGCCAAATTATAGATGCATTCTGTGTGTTCCAGTTTTCTCATATGTAAAATGTTAATAGTAATATCTACCATAGAATTATACCTCATAGAAGTCTAAAGAAAATCAAATTATGAATATGAAAGCATATGCGAATTCCTATAGGGCACAGGCTATACTTGACTAATTATTGCCTACCCAGTATGCCACACAGTGCCTTAAAAATAGTAGGCATTCAATAAATATTTATTGAATTGAAAAATCACTCTCCCAGTGGTTTTTTCACCTGTTTTTTTTTGTGACACTTAATAATGTTCCTTTTTTTTATGATTACTAAATATGTAGTTGTGGTCAGCTGTTTCTCAGTGAGGACAGACAGAAGGGAATGGGCTGGAAAGAGCTTCATGATGTGTCTATCAAAAAAGAGTTTACATTAAATAGGGCTTTGGTGGGAGGATATGAAGTCCCGTTGTGTATTTTTGTGAAGGAATGAGTCTTGTCCAACTAGAGGATCCATTTCCAGTGCTAAGGGAACTGTTCTCAGCAGCTTTTGGAATCTTTCAAGGATGATCCTACAAACATTATTCCTGCTCCTTCCCAATTAATAATTAAAATTCTTAGTTTGAATACATGTAGATAGAGATTTATGTTCATATCTAAATTGTTACTTTCCAACACAATATCAACTTGATTGTAAAAGCCCAGACAGGGTTGGGGGTGTATTGCAGGCCCTGGGCTGCCTTGCATGTGCAAAGTGGATGTTAGCTGGGGAGGTAGGGGAGGAGGGGTGAGATGCTCAGTCTCTACCTACTTGGACTCTTGCACAGGCCCCTGAAGACGGGCATTTGGCATCTGGGATTTAATTCTGGGGGGTGTGAAGGGTTGAAGTGAGCACTGGGCAGACAAGTTCAGGATGTGACTTAACAGGCAACTACTGTATGATAAAACATTCAAGAAAAAGAGCTGAGGTCAAGGAGAGAGGGTGCACCCAGTCTTTTTGCTGAATGGTCTAATCCTTGCCTTTAAATATCTGGATAATTCCTCAGAAGCACTTGTGCATGATCCACCTCTTCAAACCCTTCCTACCAGCCCTGTCAGACACTTATAATCCCTCCATGGAAAAACCCTGACATTTACCCTTGTCCCTGCCCAGCCAATAGTTCCTTCTCCAAGTTAAGTTCTGATTCCTTCCCCATGGCCTCTGTGGTTACAAGAAAGCTGTAACTCCCGGCATGTATCCCTGGCACAATTCAGCAGGCAGAGCTGTGGTCCCAGGGAAGAGACAAAGACTGGGGCTGAACCAGTCTTTGTACCACAGTGGCCTGGTCCTAATGCTTGCTCCCAGCAAAGAGGTTTAGATAGAAAGGGCCACATGAGAGCACCCACTCCTCCCATGTCTTTCACATTTCTGCTCCACAGTTTGTCTCTACCTCGACCTTCTTCCTGGACCCAGTATCCAGGACCCACCTGCTGTCTATGGCCTTTTGGGCAATGAAATTTTATATGTGGACATACTTTTCCCAGCTAATTCCCTCTCTCTGTTCCTTGCTGGGTCTCATCAAAGAGAAGCAGGGCCAACAAACTGTGCCCATCTTAGGCAATATTATGACGGCTGACACAAAACACCTGATACCTAGAAGATTTCTACACACTGCACCATGTAGGCCCCTCGGGGGTGAGCATCCCCACAGTTTGTCCCCAACCCCTTGCTTTTCCCTGACATCTAGACCAGCACCCACATTGGTCACTCCGTAGCAATATGTTGAGGGAACAACAGAGTTCTGGCTCTACGGTTCACTGGTATATACTTTGGGCAAGTAATCAAGTCCTTTATGTTCCAGGATCTTCATCAGAAAATGGTACAACCACTGTGGAAGGCAGTTTGGCGGTTGCTCAGGAAGCTAAGTATAGAACTGCCATATGACCCGGCAGTACCATTGCTAAGTATCTTCTCAGAGAACATGAGGGCAAGGACACAAACAGACATTGCACGCCAATGTTTATAGCAACATTATTTACAATTGCAAAGAGATGGAAACAGCCAAAATGTCCATCAGCAGATGAGTGGCTAAGCAAGCTGTGGTATATACATACGATAGAATATTATGCAGCTGTAGGACAGAATAAAGTTATGAAGTATGGAACAACAAGTATGGAACCTTAAGGACATTATGCTGAGTGAGATTAGCCAGAAACAAAAGGACAAATACTGTATGGTCCCACTGATATGAACTGACATTAGTGAATAAACTTGGAGAATTTCATTGGTAACAGAGACCATCAGGAGATAGAAATAGGGTAAGATATTGTGTAACTGGAGCTGAAGGGATACAGATTGTGCAACAGGACTGATTGTAAAAACTCAGAAATGGATAGCACAATACTACCTAACTGTAATACAATTTTGTTAGAACACTGAATGAAGTTGAATGTGAGAATGATAGAGAGAGGAGGCCTGGGGGCACAAATGAAATCAGAAAGAAAGATAGACCATAAAGACTGAGATGGTATAATCTAGGAATGCCTAGAGTGTATAATGATAGTGACTAAATATGCAAATTTAAAAATGTCTTTGCATGAGGAATAACAAAGGAATGTCATTACTGCAGGGGGTTGAAAATAGATGGTAGTTAATATTTTAAAATTTTACCTTATGTCTGAGACAAAAGCAAAAAATGTTTATTTGGTACAAAACTTATATTTTGACTAGTGCATTTCCTAATATAACTTATGTGGACAGCTTAATTGAACACCATAAGTACTTGGAAGTTTGAGTAGGGCATAAGATTTTGTAGGTTTGTCCAGAATGATGCCCCAATAAATCCCAGAGTGATTTGAATAGTAAATAAAATAGAATTTGCAAAGTCCCCTTTGGGGAATGGTGAGAAAGGGGAAAAATTCAACTTCCCCAAGTTGAATTCTTGATATTCGTACAAGCAGTTGGGACAACCAAAGCAATAGACTGAGCCCCCAATCTTGGGGTTTATTCATACGAAACTTAATCCCACAAAGGATAGGTCAAGCCTACTTAAAAATAGGCCTAAGAGTCACACCCAAGAGAACCTCTTTTGTTGCTCAGATGTGGCCTCTCCAGCCAACACAACGAGCAAACTCACCACCCTCCCCCTGTCTACATGGGACATGACTCCCAGTGGTGTGGGCCTTCCTGGCAATGTGGGACAGAAATCCTAGAATGAGCTGAGACTCAGCATCAAGGGATTGAGAAAAGAAATGAGACAAAATAGTGTCAATGGCTGAGAGATTCCCAACGGAGTCGAGAGGTTATCCGGGAGGTTATTCTTACGCATTAAATAGATACCACCTGTTTAGTTAAGGTGTAATGGAGAGGCTGGAGGGAACTGCCTGAAAAAGTAGAGCTGTGTTCCAGTAGCCGTGTTTCTTGAAGATGATTGTATAATGATATAGGTTTCACAATGTGACTGTGTGATTGTGTAAACCTTGTGTCTCATGCTCCTTTTATCTACCTTATCAGATGAGTAAAACATATGGCATAAAAATAAATAATGGGGGAACAAATGTTAAAATAAATTTAGTAGATTGAAGTGCTAGTGATCAGTGAAAGGGAGCGGTAAAGGGTATGGTATGTATGAGTTTTTTTCTGTTGTCTGTTTATTTCTTTTTCTGAATTGATGCAAATGTTCTAAGAAATGATCATGATGATGAATATGCAACTATGTGATGATATTGTGAATTACTGATTATATATGTAGAATATATATATAATGATCGTTTGTTAAGAATGTTTGAGTTTGTTTGTTATATCTTTTTAAAACATTTTAAAAAGTTAAAAAAAAACAAGGGTACAAGCAAAGAAAAAGAAAATGGTAGGAACACAAAGTACTCAGGATGTTTGAGATTGTGAATACATCTTCTTTGAAGGCAACCTGGTCCACTGCTCTCCTGTTCTGCCGCCATCAAGAATGGGTGATCACGGCAGTTACACTTGGTGGTTGCGGGGGTGTCCTCATTGTCTGTCCCATGACCCTTACCTCTTTATTTTGGTTGAGCAGATGACAGGATGAGGCAGATTCTGGTGCTTTCCTACCCCTGTGTTAAGACATAGTCACATAAACATTCTTAGGATAAGTGTGATATCAATCTGTCATGTCCTGTTTTCCTGAATCTTTAGTTACAGGAGGGCACATCTTGCTGTAACTTCCTATGTACAGAACGTGATGAGCTTAAATAATCAGTTGTGGGGGTCTGGACTTCTTCTTTCTCTTGGCATCCCATAGTCTGGGGCAGTATATTATCTATTTCTCATAGATTGCATCTGGCTTCTGGAGCTTGGGAGCGGGCAGTGGAAGGGACTTGGCGGCATAATGGGGCTGCCTCCAGCAGAGTCAGCTGCTGCAGGTGCTGCTTGGGGCAGCGTTTCCTGGGAGCTCTCCACACCAGGCCCATGCATGGCCAGGCAATGATGTTTCTAGTGTCCTTATATAACTGTAAATTTTTCAAAAAAAATCTTATAAAATGAATTTTACCATAATTAAGTATGCACTATGCATCTTTTTGTTGGTAACAGAGTGTAAATGGGACATATGTTATCAAGTGGCATGTAGCAGAAAACTAAATATGGCAACTCAGAAATTTGGAACTATTATCCATAAACATGTAAGTTTTTGTGATGATTATGATAATAATCATGATGTTTTAGATTTAGATGAAGTAAAAATAAGGAAATTATGTATGTCCATGTAAGCCATGAATTTTCAGCCTACAACTTGTTCATAGGCTTATATTTTGTGCTTAGTAAATAGAATTCAATGTTAATTTTACTTATTTTAACTATAACTATATCCATTTTGATGTGAATGTTTTTTTGATTAATATTTGGACTTACTTGTAAAATAAATTTTTTAAAAACTTTCCACAGGTATTATTCTGCTCTGAAAACTATGGAACAATTAGAGAACATATACTTTCCCCGAGTTAGTCAATACCGGTTTTGTCAGCTAATGATAGAAAATCTTCCTAAACTCCGTGAAGATATTAAAGAAATCTCCATGTCTGATCTCAAAGACTTTTTGGAAAGCATTCGAAAACATTCTGACAAAATAGGTGAAACAGCAATGAAACAGGTAGGATTAAAAAGGAGAATTTAAATTTAATGTTCTTTAATAATCTAGAAAGTAGAATGTATCCAAAATTTACTTTTTTATATATAAAGTGCTTATTTTGTTTAGTTTTATCTTATGTTTCTTGGTTCTTGTTTAGAATGGATGTCATCAGGGTTTTTTTTTTTTTTAATTTATAGTTATTCTTTTGTTAAGTTAATCTCACTGGAATTCATCGGTTGCTGACAAGCTGACCTCTCAGCAGTTTCCTTCATGTCTGTGGTGTTGTGTTAGCTTTTGTCAGCACCCAATCCGTTATAGAATCTAAGAAATGGCAGCCACAGAGGCAAATGGATCACATCTATGCAAAGGTCCTATATTGCTCTCTCTCTCTCTCTTTTCTTTTTTTTTTGGCATGGGCAGGCTCTGGGAATTGAACCTGAACCCAGGTCTCCAGCATGGCGGGCAAGAATTTATATTGCTCTCTTTTTAAAACAAATTGAAAATATTTCCTTTGACTTAAAACCTGAAGTTCAATAATAAAAAGAAAAACAGTTGAGAATGATAGAGGGAGGAGGGCTGGGGACATAAATGAAATCAGAATGATTTGATCAGTGGCTGGAAAAATATTTGCAAGCCCCCTTCAGGGAATGGTGAGAACGGGGAGAAATTCAACTTCCCCCAAGTTGAATTCTTGATATTCTCACAAGCAGTGTGAACAACCAAAGCTATAAGCTGAGCCCTCAGTCTTGGGG
>PVIY010017565.1:0-49222 GCA_004026745.1 Myrmecophaga tridactyla | reverse complement strand
CTCATTTAGTTAAGTAAGTAGCACAAGTGTTCCTCAAAGGATGCTTCTGGATCTTTGTGCTAATAAATACTATATCTCACAGCCATGTAAGGATAAAGCATGATTAAGAAAGCCAAAATGTTTGCTCCTGAATCTAAAAGTTTTCCTTTCTTAAATTGGTTGTTAAAATGATGAATTAAAGAAATAATGCTATTATAGACTTTAGTGAAAGACTTGTTCAGCCATTTGTCAGCCAAAGCCCTTCATTTCTGTGTTTCTGTACATTTCTCAAAATAGCCTTATTTTCTTCTAATTAATTAACCTACTAAAATTTAAGTAATTTTGTTACTTTTGTCAATTTTCTTTTTTATTAAAATTATTATATATGAAATAATCTTAAATTGTTTTATATTTTGCTATACTTGACAGTAGAGAATTTATATTATAAAATTTAAGAAAATTGAAACATTAAATAAAAATTCCTATGCCAATTTTCTGTTTTCTTATGCTGTGAATTCCATCTGAAATATTAACACAATTTAAATTATCTGTTTTTTAATAAGGGGGAATATCTTTATAATCTCTTCCCCTTTTTATAAGTAAAAATCAAAGTTCTTCAATTTTACAGTTTAGATAAAGTTGGAATTTCTGGAAATTGAGTTGACTTGAAATAGAAAGTAGAGAAAAATAAACTATACAATAAATTGCATAAGAAAAATCCTTAGATCTGAAGAGCTGAATTTTAAAATCATTCTATATGCCCAAGCTTCCTGGAGAATTTTTTTAAAAAGACCAGTAATAGTAAATTTTCCAGAATTCTAGTAATGGAAAAAATCTTGCGTCCTTCCAAAAAAAAAAATTGGGTCAAATATACAGAGCAAAAAATTACAATTAAATTGCACTTTCTAATATCTAGAGTAGTTTTAGAAGACATAAATACCATATCATTACTACTCTGAAGGAAAGTGTTTTTCAATTTCCAATGAGATATCTATCCACTTCATAAATCCAGATATTTTCAACCAGGCAAAATTTCATTGTTTACTGTCCAAGCATTATTTGTTAGGACAATGCTTGAGACAATAAACCGGACTTTAAACCAAGAAAGAAAAAATATCAGGGATTGATGAAAGAAATGGATACAAGCCATCAAAGAGATCCTAGGATGACAGCAAGATTATAATAGTCTTGGATAGAAACGAGCCCTAGAGGCTCCCCTACCCTATACACAAAAACAGGCCCAGGAGAACAATAGGTTACTATTATGAAGATAAAACAATAAAATTTATAGGTGACTTTGTAAGGCAATAGTTTTATGCCTTTGGTATAAATATTGACTCCTTAAATAGGATACAAAAGGACCGACTAGAAACCAAATGATAAAGTCAAATTAACTACATAAAAATAAATAAAAGCTTCCATTCATAAAATGACAAAATTGTGTGAAACTGCAATCTACTGAATAAATAGAAGGGATCACTCAGAAATATTTAAGCATAAATTTATATGTAAAAGAAGTTATCAATACGAAAAGTTGCAGAAATGCACAACAGGGGAAAAAACGAACAAAAAACTTAAACAAACACTTTACAAAAAATAAATTCGAATTCCCAATAGACATATAAAATTATGCTCAAGGGCAGTGTGACGGTGGCACAGTGGCAGAATTCTCACCTGCCCTGCCGGAGACCCGGGTTCGATTCCCATTGCCTGCCCGTGTAAACAAGCAAGCAAAAAAAATTATGCTCAAGCAACTTAATAACCATAGAAATATAAATTAAAACTGAAATAAGATGCCATGACTTATTTAAAGAATATCTAAAATATAATACTTGCAATGCCATATGTTGGTGATGAAGTAGAACTGTGGGAATTCATCCACAGCATGCAGTTACCTCCACAGTGGTAAACTGTTTGGCAGTATCTACTAAAACTAGACTTACGATATTGACAACAATATTTATTGTGGAACAATCCATTCTTGGCCAACAAAGAGTTCTAGCATTATATTTGGAAATTAGGATGGCTTAAAGTCAGAGCAATTCTTGGTTAAGATCACTGAGGGAGTTTTTATAGCAGATGAGATAGATTAAATAAAGTGCAAAAATGATGATCTAAGCTAGCACAGTGTAATAAAGTTAAACACAATCAAGGGAATTACAATTTCTATCAACAAATCAACTTGGCATTCTCTCAGCCTGTCTCATAAACAGCATGCTGTCTTTTTTGCTCAATTTTTTCGGAGTTATAAATGTATTCCCTGCCCTCATGTGCTAGTTTGGTCAAAAGAAAACATACATGCATGAGCATCACAAATCCTAGGCTAGCCCACTACATGTGTTCTAAATCCTGGATTTCCAAGTAGAGGTACGGTAGAAGATGTGATCGTGCCATGTCCCTGCTCCCCAATACTTCTTTCACCGCATCCCAGCCCATCATGAACGCTTTGCCAAAAGTCTTCCTCTTGCTAACATATCTCTATATAAAGCAAGCTCACAGTGTTGGACAATTAGCATCACCCATGACAGCCTTTAAATAATGACCAATAGGAGCTTGTGAATATATATCAATTTTATTTGTCCCTTGGATCAGAAAATTGTACCACAATGTTTTACCCCAACTCCCAGGTTTATCCAGTGTATTAATCTTCAGTCGCCATCATGGTAACCTGCTTGAAAATACACAATTTCTTGGTGTCTTTCCCTTTCCCTTTTTCTTCCTTACCCTGGTAGTGTTTCTTTGGGATACTTCCCAAATAAGTTAATTGCTCTTGATTCTTTTCTCACGGCGTACTTCTGTGCAATCCAAATTAAGATCAATGAACTCTGTATTTGGCTGGGTCACAGATAATAATTGTTTATTTTATAATGCTAGTGACCTGTCAGTTTCTTCTACTTATATAATTCCCAAGAATTTAACTTTAGGTCCCCAAGTTTAGGATCTGAGAATACCAGATATTTTTATTTTCCATTTCCAGATAAGGCCTGCATTCAGGAAGGAGAGATTCTACTTTATGTGGTCTTTTACTGTCAATTTTAAAGTGAAGACATTGTTTTTCTGAAATGAAAACACCAGGACTCCTTGGGCTTAACCTCGATCTTCTTGAGACAGAGGTTAGAAATGTCCACTATAGAATCCCCTATTTTTAGCTATTTTCATTTAAGTACACATGTCCTCCCTTGCTAGCATACAGCAATGCCATTTGCAACATTGATATTCACTGATTTTTCTCTCTCTTGCCTCATTTCCTCTTTTAGCTTGGTTTGGTCTGGACTGTGCATGTGAAAGAACTGGACACATCACCATGTGGCTGGGCTATCAAAATCTTGCTTTGTTCCGTGGCAAGAGCTTTGAAAAGAAAAAAATTATTTTATATGTTGCTATCGATGATGTCTCTAGTTCGTACAGCATTCTTGTGTACGATGTAAAATGTCATCTCTGTACTGATAAATTGATAAATCATTTCTCCCCTTTAGGCTAATGAATTTGAAAAAGATGACTCCTCTTCAATAATGTGGTCTGTCAGTTCAGGACTTAGGATGCAGGACAGATCGTACACACTCAGAAATAGTGGATTCCCTGAAGTTCTCTCAGGCCTCCGATGCCAGAGATCCTAATAAAGTCATGGCATTTTGATGGAATACTTACATTTCTATATGATTAAGTTTTCATGCAGAGTCATTTAGTCATCCTGCCTTCCATGTTTTTTTATGCTTTTGTTGTTAATTCGGGGTATTTTTCTTTTCCTCAACACACAAGCATAATAGCGTTAGTCAAAAGTCAATGTCCTAGGCTAAGATAAATAATATTTTTCTCTCTGCTACATAAAGCCATGATATCATCTGGTCATTTTCAGAGAGAGCAATAGTGGTCCAATTGACCCAGGTATCTCTCTAATAGCTTATTGTCTTGCTTTAGGATAAGAAACTTTGAAGTAACAGAAGATGGGCAATTTTTCCATTTCTTGCACAAATATAAACTCATGTGTTCATTTTAGAATTTTAAAATAATATTTCTTTGACAATCTCCTCTCTTTTTTATGTTGTCTCTACTAACCTACTCTTGTTAGCTTCATTTTTCATTTCCTGTGTTGATCATTGTTTATTATTCTCTCTGATGTTTTCATCTTTTTATCTTATTTTCCTATTCACTTAGTGAATTCAACAATTTTATCCTTCATCTTTTCTATATTTGGCTCTCATATTTTAAATTAACACTGATTTATTAATTTATAGCCTCATTTTATTCCTTCATGAAAGCTAAGCTAGCACAATGAAATAGATTGCCTAATATTAAGCTGCACTAATAATTTCAAGGATGCAAATAATCAAGAGCGTATGCAATGCGGGGAAAGGTTGGGTTCCCAGATTTTTGTGATGTCAAACATGCTTTGTCTGGCCCAGAATAATAGATTTTTAAATTAACTTACACAGAAAACTCTTTTTAAATATGAAATATCTCAACTTTATATCCCAACGGAATTTTATATGTGATATTCTATAGACACTTATGATTTACAAATTGATAAATTTGACTGGTTTCTCAAAAGCAATGCTGTACTAGGGATATCTCCTAATCAGATTTCTTATATATAAGGACTCTACTCCAAGCAAGTATCATTAGTGTCTTTACCATGCAGTTCAGTTATCAATATGCTTACAAAATTGGACTGGGCCACCTATCTTATTTCTTTCCCTTAGAGTGAACCCCACCTCCGGTGGTCAGGGGAAAAAATGGATCATAGACCAGCTGCTTTAACTTCTACTTTCCCCAAATGCAATATTTAATCATCTGAAATGGAATATTTAAAAAAAATAGTTTCTTATATCCCCATCATTGGCTGTTTTCATCAGAGAAAATTTCATAAGTTAATTAATTTTTGTGATTAGCATTGGCTATATAATGCTATTGAAGAGGATGCCTCTAAAAATCTTTAGGCTTTTAAATGGGTGCGGTAGAGGAGCTGGTATATAGGGCAGCATCCTTCTGGTGATTCAATAGTTTCATTCAAGAGAAACTTAACTCTCAACATCTATAAATTTTTGTTTTCTGTGATGCTGCATCCACCATGTCCTATTGGACACTACTGAAAATAAATGTGATGACATAGCATTGGAACACCAGTCTCCTAAAATACCAGGAGTTGTATCCAAAACAAAAATTATAGTGAACAAATCCATCCATATTTTGAGGTAAATGTAGCAGTGATCAATTTTTTGTTTGTTTATGAAACTGAATAAAATCAAACAAAAATTTCAGGTAGGAAATGTAAGCCTGGAATCTCTGCAACTCATGTCAATGTGACATACGTAGGTGCTAAATGAGATATCAGTATTTTGACTACAATTCAAAGGAGTAGTAAATGACAAAAGTTTAATGACTATATGCTTCTGTGATGAAATCTGCATTTCATTTTAATTTCTTCATTGAAAATGCAATGTTCTTTTCATATCAAAGTTTAAAAAATAAGTATGTTTTCACTTGATTTTTTTCGCTTCTCACCTATTACTTCTGTTTTTGGGTGATCCTGAATAATAACAATATCTACTTAGCGCTCAGCCTAGTTATATAAGAAAGGTAAGTCTGTGCATCAGATGGTGCCATGATGAAATATAGAGATCAAGAAGGGACTTTGGGGGGTGCAAGGGTAGTTCAGTGGTAGAATACTCGCCTGCCATGTTGGAGAGCCAGGTTCCATTCCTGACCCATACACTTCCCAAACAAACAAACAAGAAAACAAACAAAAATTTCACAAATGGTGCTGCAATAAAGGGATACTCACATGGAAAAAAGAATGAAATGTGACTCCACCATACAGTATACAAAAAAAAAAAGGACAAGACTCTGAAAAAATTCCATAGCAAAGAAGCAATTCTTCAAGATCTTGATAAAATGGGTGGTTATACATGCTTAGTAAGGGTATTACATTATGATACCTAGATGAAAGTTTCCAACTCCTGGTCTGCATTTGTACTATGATATGTTATCAGATCCAGAGTCTCAATGGCGTAGCATGACACAAGTGAATTTCTCTCTAACTCTTAAGTGTTCAATGAAGGGTCACAGGTAACATCTGTTCTCTGTGGTCATTTTGAGACTCAAGTTGATGGAAGCACCAAGTTGTCCTCTGATGCCATGATCAGCACAAAGTGAAGTACAGACTGTCAGTAAGTAACTTAAGTGTTAAAGTTTCACAATGATAGTTACAAACAACATGTTCAGTGTGTGTATAGATATATTTTTTCATGACAAAAGCAAATCTCATAACAATGTTTTTACTCAATAAAGGTAGAGATACTGTCATTTTTCCATGTTCCCCAAGAGCATGAAAGAAGAGAATTGAAATGTTGTGAAGAAATATTCACACAAGCTCTTATAAAATCATTGAGGAGTGAGTCAACAGATTTTCTCAAGAAGCACCATTTAAGCAGAGGGAAATCAGTTTCAACTTAGCAAAAAGAAATGGTATTTTAAGAGAAGTTAGGGGAAAAAATATGAACATTTGAAAAAGTCAGAAGGTAAATAAGACCAGGAAGCATTTGAGATAAAAAAAGAGAAAGCTTGAAATGTTCATGGTACTGGGAATAAGTGGGAGTAATATGCAAGGATCCTATATTCAGAAGCACTTAAGTATTTAGAGTATATACAAAAATAAGTGGAAAACTGTAGAAAGCTAAAAAGAAGAATGTGACACGATCACATTAATTAAAATAGTCATTCCAACTTTAGTGGAGGACACAACTACAGGGAACAGAGGTAAGAGGAACAAACTAGCAATGAAACAGAAGAGAAATGAGAGTAACTTGCACTAAGATGCTAGCTGTAAACGTTTGATCAGGTTTTAAAACAGAGTTTTGGGTAAAGTTACAGAAATTTTTTATGAATTATATTTGGTTGAGAGAGAGAGAGTTCTAAAATGTTTCTGCAATTAATGAAGTTGCTGTTATTTACTAAGATGGGAAAGACAGGCAAGCTCCAAGATCACACTTTGGAACTGTCAAGTTCATTATGCTAAATTTAAATTTAACTCAATGGAAATGTAGGTACCAGCCTGGAAAGAGGAAAATCAATTATAAATGTATTTTAGGTAAGACATGATACAGGCTAAGGTGGGTAAATAAAAAGGAGTCAAAATGTACAGGACATTTATTGTGTTGGGTAGTAGAGGGAGAAGTAGGTTTCAAAGATGTCTCCAAAATTCCTCCTATCAACACTTGGGTGGATGTAGAACAGCTTCATACTGAAACGGGGAACACTCCTGAAGAAGGATGAGTTGTGTAATGGCATGAATGGTGCTGAGCAAAGGCTCTTGGCTACCACAAGGAGAGAAGGATCACCACATGGAGAACAGCAAAGACATGCCATTAACCAAGAACAGGAGTAAAGAGAGTCCAGAAACTTCTGCCAACTCCCTGGTACTTCACCATAGCAGTCACCAAGGAAGATACAACACACACAAGCTCTGGTTGGAATAACGCTTTACTCCCATAGGAAGGAGACAAGTAAGGTCAGCTTCATCAGTGGTTGTAGGTTCCCCATTGACTAAAGATCCTTCCAGATGACTGAGGAGTCTGGTGATGGGCAAGACCCCTTCTCTCCCCCAGGAAACATATATATAAATTGGGCTTTTCAGGTGCTATATGATGCTTGTGCTTAAGCAATATATAGAAGTTCACTTTGTAGCTGGAAGGGGGAAAGATTACCCCAATATAGAGTTATTTAGGCTAAGCCACAGGCTCAATGTCCAACCACCAGTTCAGGAAAGTCTCTGTACCTACAGCTCTGAATGTACAAACACAGGGAGGGACACAGGTCACACGATGACTGCTCCCCCAACAAATGGCATGAAAGGAGAGCATCATGAGTTCATTCTGAGAAAAAAAAAAGCTCTGTGGTAAAGCTTGTTATGAGAGATTCTTAGTTTTCTTAATTCCACATCTTTGGTAGTGAATTTTTTGCAGGGAAAGGGTTTGGTGTGAGTGGGGAAAATGAGGGAAGAGAGAAGGAAAAGAAAAAAAAAACCACCATATTTTAGTGAAACTGTTCTTTCCAGAATAAAGAAAATGCCAGGAATAAGTTCTTTAACTAAAGAGTTAACTAAAAATGATTAAGAGCAAACTGTTAGTTTTTGTGAAAGTCACTGGTATTAGGTGATAACAATAATAAGCATTAAAACAGAAAAAGGGGCGGAAATTTCTACACATTCATTATAAGTAAAGAGAAAATCTCTAGTAATTTCTTTGCATAATAGTAGGCAGCTATTACAAAGAACGGATCAGCTCTGTCTACTGATTTGCAATGGCTGTCTTTCAATGTTTTAGAATAATTTTAATTTTGAAACTATATACTAAACACAGCTTACGAACACATAAGGAGAACAGTCCAAGTGACCAGGTATGTGAGTTCCACTTTTAAAATGGCTGTTAAGATACTACAGAAAGTTTAAAATTAATAAAATGCATAAGAAGTTAGAACAATAGAGCACTGCCACTGAACTCATAATTCAGCCATAAAAATTGAAAACAAAAACCTCTTTCCTGATAAAGCTCTGCCAAATGTTATGTATAGGAATATTTAAAACTAGTAATAATTAAATGTGGTTCTTTAATATATGCTTTCTGTGCACACACACATAGATACACACACAAACACAGGTATTATATAGCTTCTGACTTGCATTATTCCAATTTATTCAGCCAGACTTTAATTGGTATTCCTAAGTTCTTTGTTCCTATATATTAAATGTTATACCATCCTGATTATATGTTCCACAGACTAAACTGCAATGATACATTGATAATTAGTCTAAAGTACATTTTTATTTGCCATGTTCAGTGAAGTTGGATAACACATCTAAAAAGTGAGTATATTCTCAGCTGAAGAATATATAAATACTACTTGAAAGTAAATAAATTTAAACCGGTTTATTAAGATGCTTCATAAGTTTCTAAAAATTAGGAAACTAAATAGAAGCCTGAACCAAAGTATATTTCATTAATTGAGTTTTCCTATATTTTGAGCTATAAAATATAACCCCATTTTCAGAACATGGCAATTAATACCCCATTTTCCTATTTTTAAATTGGTACAAGAGGAAAAAGACTACCATACAAATTCACAGCAAACTTAACTCTTTTATGTTTTCTTCTTTAATTAAAAAAATGGAACTTATTTGTGCTGTTTTACTTAATTGTCCCAAATCCTTCAACATGTTATGATTTACTTCTGAATTTCAAAATGGAGTTATAAGTGCAGCTTGACATATGGAAACGCATTTCTCTGAACCAAGTTGTTTGCTTGCTTGCTTGAAAGAAAACAGATCATATGACTTTTTCTATCTGGTGCTTACAAAGATTCATTCTCTTTTAAAGGTCAAGTGCCTGTAAGCATTTTGGTGTCTGGTCAATATGTTTCACTCTTGAAAATATAAAGGGCAGACGGGCTACCTGAAATGAGTAGCCCAGTATGATTCCCAGCTGTGATGTGAATATGTACTGATTGAAAAACAAAGACTGCAGAAGCTGAGCTAATTTTTCTCATTCAAAACCTGCTGTTGAGACAGCATCTGGCCCTTATAATTGCAATACTGTACATTCATAGTCTGGCTAGAAAATTCACATTAGCTATTCAATTATAACTCTTCTGGTGAAGCAAAATTTAGTAAGCTAATTTCTGATTTTAGATACTTTGAATTGTATGCTTTTTATGTCTATTTAATGCATGTTTTAAAGTATGAAGTAAAGATTTTGACCAGTTCTGAATGTCAAATACAATATGATAAATATTATTATCTATGACTACTTCAATCAAAAAGAAATATCTATTTAATGTTAATATAAAATACTACATTTTGAGCCCCAACCACTAGTCAGGGTAAAACCAGGAATGATGGAAAATATACATAGACATTCAGATCATTTTCTAAGATTATGTGTTTTTTAAAAGATTGGCTTCATAACTGTGTAAGAAAAGTATTATAAGAGGTCATATTTTCTCCAGGAAATATATAACATGCCTCAATTATTTTATATAGAATGTAATCATGGAGTCATGATTGATTAAATAAGCTTTATTTCAGGATGTTTAAGTCTGCTATAATATACTATCAACAAAGATTGACATTCAACTTTTGGTTTATCAAACTTTCATTGTTTACTGTCGACCTAGTGATAGTCACTGAATTATCAAAATAAAGTTCAAAACGAAGAATCAAGAAAAACATGTTTTTCTGATTTTTTCCTACTGCATTTTGGATTGAAAGACAAGAAATGGGCATTTGACATCTAGTAGAGTACTTTTTCTGAAATCAGAAAAGAAAAAGAAAAATTTAATTGGTTAAAATGTAAAATATTATCTTTAAAACATTCCCTAAATCGATACCCATCTCATCCACTGTTGTCTTATATATGGAAATCAAGTGCGAAATTATTTCTATCTTTTTGTGTCTTAGAAGTTAAAAAAGTAATTGATTTTGCATTTTAGAGAAGCTTAGAAGTATATGAGTTAAACATAAATGCAGCCTCAATGTTTTATGAAGAAATCTGTCAAAGAAACTATCTTAAATGGAAGAACCACTTAAGACATTTGTATTAATTATTTATGGCTGAGATAAGAAAACAAAAGTGTAGATCAAGGGCAGAGGTTTCAAAGCAATAAAAGTACATTTCCTAACATAAGACTGTTAAAGAAATACAATTCAAATAATTCAGTATTTTCCTTATTTGGTTTATCATATGGATAAGCTCTGCACCCCAGAAATGGATCTATTGGCATCAAACACTTTATTTTGAAACACATTTTTTAACAATATAACCTGGTTCCAAAAGCGAATTATACAAGTTTCTTCAGAGCAGACCTTCTTAGCACTTCTACTAAAGCGTATCATAGACCTGTCAGATGGACATGAACTGTGCAAGTTTTGCAAGCTTACATAACCATAGGACATTTTTCTCTCCTATCAAATTACCCTGAAAAACACATAATTTCAGTTTTTAAGGGACGATCATTTTAGTTATTGTATGGAAATTCTTCCTTCATTGGCTCCTGAACATACCACATATATTCTAAACTCCAAGACCCTGTTCAGACTTTTCTCCTTTCTCTTCTCTTTTTGATCTACCTATTGACGATTTTCTAACTTGAAGGCAATTAGCATTATATCCTTAATTTTTTTAAGTATTCTTCCTGAGGAAACTTCACACACATACAGTCCACCCACAGTATACAGTCCATGGCTCAAATATCATCACATAATTGTGTATTGATCATCATGATCATTTTTAGAAAATTTGCATCACTCCAGAAAGAAGAAATCAAAAGCAAAAAGAAAAAACTCATACATCCCATACCACTTACCCCTCTCTATCATTGGCCATTAATATTTCAATCTACCCAATTTTTTTTTACCCTTTATCCCCCCATTATTTATTTTTTATCCTCATTTTTTTGCTCATCTGTCCACACCCTGGATAAAAGGAGTATCAGAAACAAAGCTTTTACAATCAGAAAGTCACATGGTAAAAGCTATATAGTTACACAATCGTCTTCAAGAATCAAGGCTGCTAGAACTCAATTCAACAGTTTCAGGTACTTCTTTCTGTATAGCCTTAATTTAAAGATATGTATTAAAAATGTTCTCTAAAGATCTATATTAAAGGAACAACAATTTAGCAACCTTAATGTGTAAAGACGATGGAATCCAGTAATGTTTTAACTTTAAAAGCTGTGTTCCTATGAGAATAATTGCTTTTCAATAGCACCTCATTTTTGCAATGGGCTTTCTTAGAATTTATGCTACCTTGTTCAACATTAGTCTTTTCGAAATCTTAAATCAATAAAAATAAAATGATGATACTTCCTTTATTATTAAACATAGCACTACAACTTTTATGAAATAAATAATTAGTCAAGGTTTGAGATACAGTCAGGGAAAATAAGTTATCATAAAATGTAACTTTTGGAATGTGGCTATGAAATTACCCAGACGCCTTCCTTTATTTTACAAATGAGCAATATGTGTAAGGTTTAAAAAAGTTAAGTATCTTAACCTGATATATGACATATTTATCTTATTATAGATTAAATGTGCATCAGGTAATTCTGAAATGAACATTTCAGAAGGATGGTGCTGATGAAGACACATTTTGTCATGGCTTAATATCTTTTCCCTCTTATGAAATGTTATTTTTGTAGTGCTATGATAATCTAAATTTCACAAAACTTTATACCACATGAGAAACTTAAAAGGCTTATATGTATTCCTGACAAGGTAGCAATCTAATGTCACAATAGATCTGTAAAAGCAGAAGATTCAATAGGAAAAGAAATGAGGAGGTGTAAGAGGCACACAATGTATGAGACTCTGACTCATGAAGCAGACTCACTGTACTGAAAGGACAAGGGCCTAAGCAAATCCTTCCCTGTGTATGTTGACACAATGACATGCCTTATTTCATGCTCCATTGAGAGAGAATGCAGGAGTTCAGCGTTAATGTTCATTGTCACTTTCTACTCTCCTGCTGATATTAAAGCCTTCATTACTGTGTGTAAATGCACTGCAGCATGCAAAGTAATATTTTGGGTCATATGGCCCCTAAAATGGGTATATGGCTTTACTATACAAACTCATTTGTATATTACAAATTTCAAAAATGGTTGGAAATTGGCAGTGAAAATAGACAAAATGACTTCTTTCAGGATGGAAATTCTGTAGACCAGCAATGTATTGCCAACATTAATGAAAAAAAAATTATGCAGTGAGAAGCCTGGCATACTTGAATGAGTACATTAAAAAATATGGGTCCAAGTGGCATCCCTGTGGTTCACTAGCTCTTTTACCTTTGGAAAGCATTGTTCCTTGTCCAACTTTTATCATTTTAATTACAAATAGTAGTGCTTGTACTGGAGAATTATTGTAAGGATTAGAAATAATGAATGGAAAGTCATTGGCAAATAACATATGATAGTTATTAATATAGAAGTTGTGACAGGCTTATCAGATAGGGCTCAGAGTGGCAAAACCACTAAGAATGATAGAGAATAAGGGACTTGTCAGAGAGATGAGACCTTAACAATTGTGAGAACTGGTGAAGAAAATCTGGTGATGAGACTGAAGTTGGAAACACTAGTCATACAGTAAAAGAGAGAAAGGTAAAAGTGGAGCACACTTTGGAACTCATAAGGAAAAACAAGAATTTTAACTTAGTACTACCTCAAGTTCTTCTCCTGCAAATAGGATGACACTATTTGAGATTAAGTTGCACACAAATGGCCTAGGACTTTGAGAAGAAAAATGCAATGATTTGAAGCTGTATGTAACCCATACAGTAACAGACTTGCTGTGGGTGAGACCTTTTGATTAGGGTATTTTAATTAAAGCATGACGCAGCTGCATCTTTATCCTTTTACTTCAAAGAAGCTGAGAGAGAAAGCCACAGGAACAGAGGAAGTAGTGAAGCCAGAAGCTGGATGTAATGAAACCCAGAAGAGAAGGGAGAGACAGGAGGACATCGTGATGTGCCTTACCATGTAATGGAAAGTCTTGGATTGCCAGCAGCCTGTCTTCAGGAGAAGGTATAATTTTGATGATGCCTTGATTTGGACATTTTCATAACCTCAGAACTGTAAGCTTGGAAGCTAATAAATCCCCATTGTTAAAAGCAATCCCATTTCTGATATGTTGCATTTTATTGACTTTCACAAACTAAAACACCAAATGAGGACATCTGGTGGGAACTGAAGGAGTTCCCATAATAGGATGTTTTAGTTTGCTAAAGCTGTGGAATGCAATATACCAGAAATGCATCAGCTTTTATAAAGGAGATTTATTAAACCTGTAAAAAAAAATGCAAGTTTACAGTCCTAAGGCCATAAAAATGTCCAAACTAAGGCATCTAGAGAAAGACACTTTGACTCTGAACAAAGGCCAAATGGCACCCACGATTTCTCTGTCAGCAGGGAAAGCATGTGGCACAGCTGGTGTCTGATGTGATTGCTCCTGGTTCATGCTTTCTGCTTCTGATTCCAGTGACTTCCACTCCAAGCATCTGTGGGCCCTCACTTAACTTCTCTGTATCAAGTCTTTCCAGTCTGGCTTCTTTAGCATCTCATGGAAGGCACATGGCAATGTTTGCTGAGCTCTAGATTCTAATGGCTATCCAAACATCCGTGTCTAGGCATCTATCTGTATTGGCTGTCAAAGCACCTCTATCAGCACTCCAAGCATCTCTAAATGTCTGTGTTGGAGAGTTTCCAGAATGTTCCTCTCTAAAGGACTCCAAAAAGCTAAGTAAAGCCCATCTTGAATGAGCATGGTCACACTCCATTGAAATAATTGAATCCAAAGGTCACACCCACAGTTGGGTGTGTCACATCTCCACGGAAACAACCTAATCAAGACCTATCCACTCTACAGTAAGTCTGCCCCCACAAAATTGGATAGGGAATAAAAGAACATGACTGTTCTTGGGTATACAATTTCAAACCAGCACAACACTCCATCTAACAAGGTAGATCAGTAGATCAGCAATAAGACACGCAAGCTGCAACAATGCCTGAGCTTACTATATCAGAGCATTTTGTCTGTCGCTTTACTTTTGTCTCCTAAATCTCATGCAAGTTTCTCGTGTCCAATTCTAACCCAGAAGCATAAGAAAAGAATGTACTGATAAATATAGTTCCAGCTTATTTAAGATGTCACTGTACAAAGCCAATGCAATAGGTTAGCCTTGGCTATTCTTTGGTGGTATGCCCCAAACCTCACAGGCTTAAATCAACAAGGGTTTAGTTCTTATGAAAGTTACATCTTCATAGTAGCTTTGCCTTTGCTGTATCTCTCTCCCTTTTCTGTGTCTTACTTCATCGTGGACCCAAGTTGATAGAGAGGTCTTTAATTGGAAATCACTACTTATCATGGCAAAAGAATAAAAAAAAAATCATCAAAAGTGCATGTGGTCTTCATTTCCTGGACCATGCAACTGCCAAAAAAAAAAGGAAAAAATGCATGGAGTCATCAAGTTTTCTTACAGATGTGATATACATTATTCGTGCCCATATTGCATTGTCCAAAGAAAATTATGATTCCAAACCTTATATTTCAATGTAAGGAAGTATAAACCTCCTCCAGGGAGAGCAAATACTTAAAAATGATAATACAGTCTTCCACAGTCCACTCCTTTGCTCAAAAACACTTGGTGCACACTTCTTTCTATATGCAAATAAATTCACCCCCTCTCCAGGGATGATAACACAAACATGTAAATAGTATGGCATCACACACCAACTTAGTTTGCTAGGGCTTCTATAACACAGTACCACAAACTAGATGGCTTAAAACAACAGAAATTTATTGTCTTACAGTCCTGAAGGCTAAACATCTGAATTTGTTACCATACAAAGGGACCTGCTACTGATACACACAGAAGTCTATGCCATGGCACCCAGATTTCAAGAAAAGAAAGTGTCTTATTACATGACAACCAAGTTAGGAAACAGGAGCAAGCAACATAGATCTCTCTCCCTGAGCTACAGAAGCTTGGAATTTTTATGTAATTTGGAGGAAGTTGAGCTAGAGAAGTGAGATAGGATAAGGTGAGATTACATAGGTCAGGAGACTAGAGTAAGTGGAGCACGTGCGGTTATAAATCATGTTTATTCATATATAGTATGTTCAAAAATGGCAGTTTAGTATGTTGAGTGGGCATGATTTTTACTATTGTAATTAGGTGTAGACAACTTTAGACCAGGATTGTGTTGCTTTGTGCATATGTGGTTAGGGGTAATTAGAATTTTCTGACTTTTTTCCAGCTTGATCAGGCTGATAAGGAAAACTTAAAAGCAGGAACTTATATTTATGTGAAGCAAGGTACGCATTTAATAAACACAAGATGAGGCAAATTTCTTATTAATAGACATAAATAGGTGGGTTTTCCATGAAAGTGGAAGCAGAGGCTTTTGCAAGGAAACAATGGAGGGATCTTAGAAAAAAAAAATGGGTTAAATGGCAGCAGTTTCAAATTCAAAGTATCAGAATGGCCACACTCCCTCTGAAGCTTATATGTATGAATCTGTTCCATGCCCCTCCCCTGGCTTCTGGATGTGGCTGGCAATCTTTGACATTCCTTGGCTGTGGGATAACGCAATCTCTGATTCTCTCATTACATCACTACATGACCAACTTTCCTCTTGGTGTCTGCTCTCCCCTTCTTGTAAGCACACCAGTCATTGGATTAAGACCACCCTACTCTTGCATGACTCATTTTAACTTGCCTAATCATTCCCAGTTATTAAAAAAAATCCCTTTTTCCAAATAAATTCACATTTTGAGATACTGGGAGTGAGAACTACAGCATATTTTGGGGAGGGTGAAGCATGGAGGGAGCACAATTTAACCTGCAACATATCTAAATCCAAGTCTCTATGTAGATTTTATTGGGCCTCACACCCTGTATGTAATGGTGGAAGAAGGAAAGAATAAACAGAAAGAGATAATAATAGTAAAGATAAACACAAGTGAGAATAGAAGGGATATTATAGTTACTACACCATGGCAGTTCTGAAACTACAAGTGGGCAAAATGGACATTTCCTTAATTATTTCCTTAATTCCTCTAGTATCTCTTCCTTGGAAAAGTTCCCCAATTCATAGCTTATTTGTTGGTGTGGCTTCACCCTCTGGGAGACCCTTCCCTAGGCATTATCCTAATTGACTGTATTTGAAGTCATTGGAAATATGTCCTCCTTGGTGAACAAGAAGTTTTCATAACTTTCCTCATGCCTGTAGAAATTTGGAAGTCTAAAGCTATTTTATGGGTCCAACAAAGTCTTTGAGTCCAGACTGGTGGTTCCTGCAATATAACTTTCTCCAAAACTTAGCTTCAACTTTCTGCACAATTTTTCTGTAAGCCTATGCCTGTGCTAATAAATAAGAAAGAAATAAAAATAAATAGTTTAGCTTCTTATTCATATGTCATCAGCTTTGTGTCAGGAAACACTTCCACAACTTTTTTACTTATTTTGTTTTTCTTTTTAGATGTATTTCTGGTTTTTTTTTTTTTTTTTGAGCCTATTCACTTGCTGTCCAAGAGCTACAACTTTATTCTCTTTCTTCTAAGCCATTGCATTCAACTGAAAGTTTTATGCTCACTACATTAAATAAAGGACCTGACACCAAACTATTAATTTAGTTCTTGACGCAAGGCTAAGTTTCCTTTGGATTTTTCACTCCAATACCTTCCCAATTTTATCTTATAATATTTACAGTTGATAGGAAGATGCTCACCCAACCCGAATTTCTAGATCCTGTTTCTGTTGGGAGACAATTTTTCATAGATGTATCACTTTCTGCACATCTTATGAGTGAGATATTGAGACTCTTTAGTCCTGCTTACCTAGTCAAAATGTTTGTGCAGCTATCAGCCTTAGAAGACATAGTGTCCTCCTACCAGAGTAAAGTGTAGACATATGTACTTTCTAGAATAATGAAGATAAAGTGTCCCTCTAGAGCAAAGGGCAAGTATGTTTATTGTACCATCCATGGAATTGTGGCAGGCTAACTTATAAGCTTGCAAGTAGTGTAAAATCTCATACCTCTCAAGTTCTTAACATTTCCCTGCTATATTTCTGCTTGGAAATTGGTCGATTATTGTTTTTTAGTGGGTTCATCTATTCTGTGAACTTTCTTGCCAAATATGACCAATGAAAACAACAGTACAATAAATGTTTGTGTTCACTAAATTCAGACTTCCCCCGAATGCATTCCATTGCATTTACAGATGCCATCTAGCTCTGTTCTCATCACCCTGAAAGAATTGGAACTCAAAAACCTGGCAAATAAATTCTGACAAGGTGGCTACCTTTTCTTTATTTCTCAACCAGAATTCTCACGTTTTCTATCAGCACCTAACCATGACATTGTGGCAGGTTAACTTACAAGCTTGCAAGTAGTGTAAAATCTCACACCTCTCCAGTTCTTAACATTTTCCTGTTATTTCTGCTTGATAATTGGTCAATTATCGATTTTTAGTGAGTTCATCTCTTCTGTGAACTTTCTTGCCAAATGTAGCCAATGAAAACAAGCCATTCTATTAATATCCTATTTTTAACTTCTTGTCCAAAAGTTCTTCCAATACATTATTTGCCTTCTAAGTAATCCCAAATGTTTTATCAAATGATTTACATAGAGTTATACACTTTTTATTACCTGATAAGTTTCCCTTTCACATTTTGTTTGGCCCCTCAGCCAAAGTTATACTTTTTTCTGTGCTTGTTACTTCGGGAGCCCATGTCAAGTACTATCAATTTCTCTGATGCACTGAGTTAGTTCCCACTTTTCCATGTTAAAATTTAAATTGTTACCTCATTATGTTTATTAGTGTGTATATACATCTTTTAATTGTCATTTTAGTATAACTGAATGAGGGAAAGCTGATAAACACTTTTATTAGCGTTGCATTGCTTCTTCATGTCTATTACTTCTCTCCCTTCCTTTTCTATTTCAAAAGAATTCTGCATCAGAATTCTTGCTTCAGCTAACACTGATGAATAGAGAAGAAAATATATGTACAATGTACACAAAAATCTTATATTTTAAGGTAAATTTCCAGCAGAAATTAGAGTAAACATTTAATTATAGATAACTTTAAGCTATTTTGAAACTATGCCAAATAACTCTTATTAGCAAGTGAACTCTGGTGTTTTCATGATGCAACACTAACCTCTTTTGATTCATGCAACTATATATTTCAATTAGAGTTTCTCATTTTTCAATTACCATTTGGCTCTACATATTTCATTATTAAAAGTTTGTTATATCACAATATATTTCCCAATTATAAATTCAAACCCTGTACCGAATGAAGCAATTAAAGGAATGACTTCAAATATTTCAACTACTCTCAGCTATAAAGGTAATTATGAAACAAAATAGAACTAAGCAAAGCTATTTTTTAAGCAAACTTTTTTAATATTGACTTTGAGACCATAGAAAAGAACCTTGAGCCCCAGTTGACCTTTGCTTTAGCTTCAACAGCCTCTATGCTTCATTTGCTGCCTATTCACTCAGAATCTGTTTAAACTGGCTTCCACTCATAACATAAATGCAGGTGACTTTTTTCTGCCTCTTTTAAATGTTGAGCTTAGTAGGTGCTCCTTTCAAAGCCTGCAAGACATTTCCTTTATAAAACATCTGTGCATTTGCTTTATAGCTCCCTCCAAGTTCCAGAGCCTGAGAGCCAGCCTACAACCCTGGCCTTGAAATTTCCCTGCCTGTGTAATAAATCCTTCTTTGATCATACCAAGGACTGTTGGACTGTTGTCATGAGTTTTATTACCTGAGTCCTACCTTTGGAGGGAGTTTCCTCACATTAGAATGAGGTTGCTATGATACTGACAAATGTAAGAAATAAGGGATTTATAATAAATCAGTTTAATATTATCAAAATACATATGTATAGGTCGGGTCATGGTGGCTCAGTTGCAGAGTTCTCGCCTGCTATGCCGGAGACCCGGGTTCGATTCCTGGTCAGTGTCTGCCCATGCTAAAAAATATATATATATATATATATATATATATATATATATACACACACACACACATATATATATGTATAAATATTTATATTTTATAAGTATGGGGAATTTTTTTTATTCATAAACAGCTTGTAATACTCTATTATAAATAGAATCATGTTCCCTAGAGAAGGCATGTTCAGGTGCCAACTCCAGTTCCTATGGGTGTGAAATCATTTTTAATTAGGATGGTTAGAAGATATAATTAATTAAGGTGTGCCCAAACTGAATGAGGGTGCGCCTTAATCCAAAACTGGCCAAAGTTCTTATGAGCAAAGGAAATTGGACATGGAAGAGAAGCCATGGGGAACAGCCACAAGCTAAGATTCAATGCAACTCAGAAGAGAAGCGAGAAGACGCAACCACGTGCTTTGTCATGTGACAGAAAAGCCAAGAACCAGGGGTCAATGGCAGCCAGTGCCATAATGCCACAGTCATCAGGGAGAAAGTGCTGCCTTGCTGACGCTTCAATTCTGCACTTCTCCTAGTCTCAAAACCATGAGCCAATTAATTCCCTTTGTTTAAATTAACCCACTATATGGTATTTGTTTACACAGCTGAGAAACTAAAACATATTTTACATATTTTGTGCAGAAAAATCACTTTGTTTCTTGGGTTGAATTCTATCAAAATGGATAAATAAGTACTAATTACTTTTATTCAATTAAAATACAGAGATACTGACTGATTATTTACATTATGTTTACTACTATTTAAAAACATAAAGATAGTAGAAAATACTTAAAATACTTTAAAATCAAGATTCAATTACATCTGAAACATTTAAGACATCTGTTCTGAATGATACAATTTTCTAAAAATATAGTATTAATTTTATAGTTTTTCATATGAACTTGATAATCAAAGAAATATTTGCTTGTTCTCTGAATATAAATTAGCACACATTGTTAAGTATCTTTGCCAGTTACTTATACATTTCTGAAATTTCTAGCTCATTCATCAAGCTGCTTTTACTTACAAAGAAAAGCTTTCTAAATATTGATCACATCTATGACATGTCTAGCAGTGCATAAAGACAGGATTACTTTCTCCTTACTGTCAAAATCTTACTCTTGTAGCTAAAAGTAAATTTTAATGCTATCTGGCCAACTTTCCTTTTATACTTCTTTGTAGTGCAAGAAAAGCTAAGAAAACAATTTCCCAATTAAAATAAGAGTGTACATTTTGTTTTTGTTTGGTTTGGTTTCATTTTCCAAAATTTTCAAAGTTCATCATCTGCAAATTTACTCTGGGACCTTTTACCTTTTATTTTCATATACTTAAGAGTGGGGCATATTACAGCAACAACTTGCAAAGCGTGAACACATCTTATTGATACTCCTACTCTGGGTAATTGCTTCTAATCAACAGGGTTAGCAGTATCCACTGCTTTTTGCGGATTTCCTGTAAGTCATCCCCTCCAAGAAGGAAGGGCACAGGAGATAAAGCGAGTTCCCTGTTATATGGCTTTCTCTAGGGCCCAACTCCAAGGATGAGGAGGGACAAAATGGATTACCTCTTACTTAATACCCTCCATGGCCACCTCCCAGACAGGAAAGGACAAAGATTCTGACATCTCCAACTAAGAAGCCTATTCACAGAGCACTAAGTGAGATGGCATCTACCTTTTCTTCTCCCAGGGTTCCAATTATTTATAATAATTCAAACAATTGCACATCCCTGGCAGCTTTCTCTTTGTATTTCTCTTCCCACATGGTTTCAGGGACCTGTACATTTTTGCCCAAATGCTCGGGCTCCTTTAATTTCTACAACTTAATCTTCATTCTTTCCTTTGCTATTGAGAGGGAGTATAGAAGGGTGGTTAAAAAGAGAGATTTTGGAATTAGAAAATGTAGATTCTAATCTCATTCTTTCCAATTACTGACTGTGTAATCTTGCCTCCCTTTTCTTATCCATAATATGGAGGTAGGGTGCATGAGTGGTTCAGTGGTAGAATGCTCGGCTTAAATGTGGGAGACCTGGGTTCAGTTCCAGGACCATGCACCTAAAAAAAAAAAAAATATATATATATATATATAAAATGGAGGTAAAATTACAAACTTGTTTCTAGCTTTAGTGTGAGCACTGTTTATACATAACTCAATATGTATAAAGCACTTATAAAAGTCTGAGGCTTGGCATTAGCATTATATAAGCATTAATGCATATTAAAATTTCTAAATAAAGCTCTAATTTCTCCTTGTGACCAATAATTTTCACTTGACATGTACATTTTCTCTTTTCTATAATTCTAAAAATATATTTTGAAATTATTTCCTCATAATCTTAAAATACCCTAGTTCATTGTCCATCTTCAGATTCAGAAATCCAGCAAGGTATTGTTTATTCAGGCTAAAAAATATTCTGACAGAGGATATTTGCTGTTAGTTAGTAATGATAAAATTAAAATGTAAGAGAAATAACATAATCAATAATGAACGAAGGAGGTGCAATTTTTTTCTAATATAAACTGTAAAAGATCATTAAAACAGACTCATGTCACCAGATGAAAGGGAAAAAATCACCTGTGTTATTTTATAATTTATAAATGAGAGAAGTCTCGTTTATATTGTAGATTTCATATGTTACTCCTTCTCTTGAATTTGGAACTCCTTTGAGGTTATAAGCACATGTTTTAAGCAGGCAGTTCCATAATATAACTGGCACATTGTTTTGCATACT
The DNA here is from genome assembly GCA_004026745.1 of Myrmecophaga tridactyla. NCBI lineage: Eukaryota > Metazoa > Chordata > Mammalia > Pilosa > Myrmecophagidae > Myrmecophaga > Myrmecophaga tridactyla. The sequence goes on along the minus strand of PVIY010017565.1, from coordinate 26,996 downwards.
TAAAAATGTCCGTGTATCTAATGAAACCAGTGACTCAAAACAGTTTCTGTTAATCAAAACTGCATTGCCAGACAATTATTTGTTCAATGTAAGTTTAACTTCCCTCAAAATGGATTGAGAATTTTGATCACCCATTTCCTAAATACAATGGCAATATATCAGAGAGACAGCATTTTTTTCAGAAATGTATAATGGCAATGGCAGTGATATATGAAGAGTTTGATCTATTATTTTTTCACATTTAAATTTTTAATGATGCATTTACTAAAGTTTTACAAATATTTCTTTTCTCAAATATTCTTTTGCTTTCATTATTTCTCAGAAGTTTACAGCATTAGTCCTAGAGGGATTATCTCAACTTGTCCAAGCAATAAAATAGTGAAATCTTACAATAACTGGAGATAATGCCATGTTTGCTATTTGAATACCATTATAGTAAGACACATAAAAGAAAATCTTGATTTCACTCTTGGTTCTTTATTAAAATTCCCTTATGCTTTAATTTTAGAAAATAATCAAAAAATAATCTCTGCTTACTGATTAAGAAAGGAAATTATTAATTTTGTTTTCTAATAAGTAAAACAAAATGAGAAAAAAAAAGCACTGTAAATGTTATGTGGATTTGAAACTGTTGTATATTCCAGAAAAACCATATTCTTTAATCCTGATTCAATATTGGGGGGGTGGAGGATCTTTCTGATTAAGTTGTTTTCATGGAGATGTGACCCACTCATTTGTGGGTGGGACCTGTGATTAGGTGGTTTCAATGGAGATGTGTCTCCACCCATTTAGGCTGGGTTGCTTGCTAGAATGCTTTAAGAGGGAAGCCTTTTGGGAAAAGCTTCAGAGACAACACAGACAGAGACATTTGAAGATGCAAAAAGAAAATAACCCCAGGGAAGTTGTTTGAAACCAGAAGCCAAAGGGCCAGCAGACACCAGCCACTTTGCCTGCCCAGCTGGCAGATGTGTCTAGACCCATCAGCCTTTCTCAAGTCAGGGTATCTTTCCCTGGATGGGTTAGTTTGGACATTTATATAGCCTTAGAACTGTAAAGTTGTGACTTAAATTCCCTTTATAAAAGCCAACCCATTTCAGATATATTGCACTTCCAGCAGCATTAACAAATTAAAACAAATGTTTGGGGGAGAAAATCACATCTTGAGAGTGGATCCTAAGGTCTAAGTAATCTAGACATACTAGGCTGTGTGTATTTCAATAAGGGGTATTTCTTGTACTATAATTAATCTGCTCAGTATCTACTTTTTAAACTCATAGATTCCATGTAGAAGACCCAAGTTCAGTATTTCATTTACATATCTAGGATCTACGAAGCAACTAAAAGTACTGTATTTAAGTGTCTGCATTTCTAATAGAACTTATAATTTTTTAAAATAATTTCACTGCATTTTACAAGAGACAAAAGCTTTTCAAAGATCGGTGATTATGACACCCACTTGCATCGCTTTTATGCTGCTGTGGGTGTAGGTCTGACAAACACTCAGCAAACAGATGGCCAACCCTCTAAATGATATTATTCATGTTAACAAAATGGCTTTCTGAAGATCATTATGTAGCACCTGCTCTGGCATGGTTCTTGTAAGGGCAAAGGAAATATGGGATGCAGTGATTTTGTCAGTTGCAGTATCAGGCTTATGTTTGCTAACTGCCTTATAGGAAAGGGAATTGCTAATCAATCAGCAACCACTCATCACTTCACAATGCTCATCACAAAGTGATTACAGAAATTAATTTGTCAGATTATGCATCTATATTTGTTTAAACCGAAGAACAGAAGAACTTTATGTACATGTTGTAAACCTTAGGGTCATAATTTTTTTTTCCAAATGCACTAAATAGCTAAACTGAATTAAACTACTTCTGAAATTTTAAATGAAAAAAGACATATATATTACAATGTTCAATATTATCTTTACAGTACACATGTTGCAATTTTCCAATCATGTTGCAATTATTTCATATCATAATATTTCACCACTCATATGGGGTGATTATTTTAGCAGTCAAAATTTCTCAATTTGAAAACACTCTTCAGACTATATGATTTTCCCTTTCCATTTCTAATATAACTGCATTTCTGCTAAGTTCCTTCAACTTACAATAAACCTCCTCAATGAAGTGTAAACCTTTTTATTTTTCAGAATCCATTATCAGAGATCACGAAATACAGGTTACTCCCTGGAGGTTTTTTTTTTTCCTTTCCACAAATTGATACTTATTCTGTTAGCTTATTCTCACTGTTAACTTTATTCAGTTATTTATTTGGTGTAAGGATATTCCCTACTCTCTCCTGAGCCTCACTTTTACTCAAATGTACAGCTGTACCATGCTAGCACCATCTTGAGCAATAATACATCTGAGGGAAGAATTGGTCCCAAAGATTTTGAACTTACCACTATATATAATTCATTCACCAAAGACTAAGTATATTGACAATTGTATTTGATGCACTTGCCTCTCTTATGAAACTAAAGACTGTGAATAATTAGGATAAATAAATTGTATTTATTGTCATCAATATAATGTACATTTGTTGACATCTTTTCCACCTGAAATATTCTTTAGTGAATTTTAGAAAGGTGTTTGATTATATGCATGCTTAGAGTTTTATGACTAGACTTCATAGGGACATTGTTAAACCACGTTTTGATATATGATATATATATATATACTAGGAACTGTATATATACTATATATATATATACTAGGAACACATTTTTAGTAAAAGTAGAAATTACTCACTTTGATATCGATTGTCTATCTCTTTAAACTCAATGACACAAATAGTCTAAGGAAACAAGAAATATCCTTAAAAATCTTATCTGTCTACCATGGAAGAAACAAATACCATCTTATTTTCACATTCTAAAAGCCTGAAAAAGTGGAGGGCGACTCAGTCACAGCTCAGCCAACGAGATGGCTGACCTACTTGTGTTTGAGCGACAAATCTGGAACATGTCTAATGTGCCTTAAGTTCTATTGAAATTCAATTATCTCCTTCCCTTCAGGAAATACATCTTTCAATGCCATTTAGATGCAGTGCATAAAATAATATACAACCTAGCTTATCCCTTAAGGGTGATTTCCTAAAAAAACAAGCAAAAACAAACAAAAAAACACAACACAAATTTTTTTATTTTAAGTAATTATAAAATATTAGAATAAGTGTAGAAAGTTATAAATAATATGAGGCTCTTTTAACACATTGATTTGGGATGGTGGTGTAAAAAACATCTTAGAGGGTGGATTTAAGAATTTACACTGATTCCCTGACTACAGTTTGTTGTTGTTGTTGCTATTTTTAATGAAAAATTGATGACTCTGTAATATCGTAAGAATAGAGAAGGAATGAGTGCTATATTGACCCATTCTAAAAGAATTTAAGGCTGATAAATGAGGAATTTATTTTACTATTCATTATTTATTTATATATAGAAATAGATGTATATGATTGATATTAATTAATTTGATAATATTTAGATAAGTGATATTCACTACCTCCGATCCCAGTTCCCTGTAGACATAATAAAAATAAAAACATAAATATGCTTCTCTGTTTAGGCAACAAAGTTTTACTCTTAAGATCAGAGTGTACCCCCCCAAAAAAAAAATTGCTGCAGCTTGTAATTAATTGAAAATGCCTTGAAACTGATTTGGGTAATATATGTGAAGATGTGTTCTAAGGGATAACATAATATTTTTGCATTTATTTCCTGAAGAAAAATTGTGACCCATCCTGTAGATCTTCATTCAACATTCTGTGGGTTGTGGCATTTTAATTAGTTCTGTCCTGGTTAGGAGTTTCCAGTCCTAACTTCTCCTAGGTTGATTGCTGAAGCACATATATGCATTGCCTTTAATTCCCAGTTCTAATGATATTATAATTTCAGTTTTCCTCAAAAATACCAAGCACTACAAAAAATTAATTGTCTGAAAAGTATGGCCATGACATTCTTTAGCAAGACATATTTCAATGAGTTAAGTTAGGTTCCTTTAGAATACACTCTGCTAATATAATTCTAATACCATGGTAACCACCCATGTGTGTTTATTGTTTTCATCAACCCAAATGCTTCTAACTTTTTACAATTTGGATAGATTCTTATCCCATTTCCACTCTCAATGGGGTGGTTTCCTATCTTTCTGTAGCCTATGACAGCTATATTACAAGTATTTGTTGTTGTTGCTTTCTGGAAAGAAATTTTTAACTTAGTTTCAATCTGTTATTTCCCTCAGTAAGGCAAAGCGTACTCATACAAGTAAAACCTTTCACTTTTCCAAAATATTGGGATTTGCCACTCTTCAAGTCTTTAAATTCATTGCCTGCAATATTCCAAATATTATTGGTCTATTCTTCTTTTCCTTGATCATTAATTTAGACATCAAATAACATCAGCTCTAAGATTATCTACCAAAAAGACATTTTATCAGATGGATGCTTGTCCATTTGTCTTTATCTAAAGCTATCCAGACTGCATTTTGATCTTTTCTTAATTGATCATGCAAGCAAAACTTTTAGAGACAGTGTAAAGTATTTTGCCACTGTCCAAATAAGTGACAGCTGCTCTATTTCTTTCTTCCACTAATTTTGTGATTATATTTAAATCTGTCAAGTGAACCTGATATGATTGATTATCTCAATCTCATGCTATTAATTGTGCCTGTCTTTCTAAACATTTATAACATTTATTTATTTTAACTATGTCATTAAGAAGAAAAATTCACAAAGTATATCTTATGGCATTGTTTTCCTTAATCTTTCTGTTTATAGTTCTTTATTTTTCTATTACTTCATTTCTTGAAAGAGTGTTCAGAAAGATTTATCTATTAACAAGTGTATTAGCCAGCTATCACATCACCAGCTAGCAAAATATTAGTCCATTTGCTTAAGTTTCAGAATGTTTATTGTTCCTAAATGAAATAAAGTTCAATCTTAATATTTCTGTACCTCTCAGAATAAGATGCCTAACATGCCAGTGAAGTTGCCATCGGCCTTCTAAATTTCATTTCTCAACGTTCTAAATACCCCATCTGTAGGTTATTTCTCTAAAATGTATCTCTATTCTGTTCGACTTTCCAAATTTCTGCAGCTACCAACCAGTCCACATCATCACAAGTTTTCTGTGAACTATAGCAATTGTCCCTGAAATGCCGTACCCACTTCCTTTCTTGCCTCATTCCAATTTATTCTCTGCATAAAATTCAGAATGATTAAAGGAAGAAAAACAAAGCTAACAAGGAACCATGAATTGGATCAAGTCACTGGCCCATCAAGGGTGCTTTCATGGCTTCTCTTTACCTTTTGAATCCCACGTGATCTGCCTGTGAACATGTCTGGGTGGGGCCCTACCCTGAACTGTTCTCCCCAATACCCATAGTTGTGACCCTCCAGCTCTGTCCCAAATGTGTTATTCTCTACACAGGTCTGGACTTGGTATTTTTCACACTGAATTTAGGTGATCTTTGACAGGCGGTATATCACCGTGGTTAAAAAATGGTCACCATAGCCAAATCTACTTACTGCACTCCAACCCTAGCTCAAGCTTTCCCTACCAGTATGGCCTTGGACAAGTTACTTCACCTGTGTAGTATAGTTTCTTTACCTTTTAAATGGAACTAATATCAATCATCTCAGATTTTTTTCTGAGGATTGAGTTAACATATGTAAAACATTTAGAAGAGTTAATAGGATATCGTAAGCACTCAGTAAAGGTCGGTCATTAGTGTTTTAGCTCAGTGAAATACCCCTGACATTTATAATAGTAGCTATCATAATAATAGCAATAATAATAAGTATGGCTGACCTATTAATATGTCTTAAGAATTTCCAGACATAGCCCTCTCCAATTGGATTCTTTCCATTCCTCTTTATTACAAAACTCTGATTATTTTTTATAACATTAAATATCTTCAGTATGTTTACAAATATATCTATATAATATATCCACTTATCTAAACTCTAAGGAGCAGGCAAGTAAGTACACTAACTTTAAGATTTGTTCATCATTGACTAACTAGCCTGTCTCATTACCTAAGAAGAGAGAAACTGGTATATTTAATGCAAATGTATTTTACTGATGGAATTGAATTTTAAATAAGCAACTGAGTGGAGATAACTTTGAGACCAGAAAGAGAACACCCAATAGGACAGGCAAGCCATGAACCTAACAGGAGTGACTACAGAAGACAATTTGACAAGTAAGACAACAATATTTGAACTTTCAGACAACCAGGCAATTACCAACAAGCAGACTCATGAAAGGATTCCATTGGAATGTTAGTAAATGAGTAGAGGTGATGAGGAAGGGACCTGTCAGTGGACAGTAGGTAAAATCTAGGATCCCTGTAAGTAAGAGAGTGTCAAAAATTAGTGTAGACATCTGATCAATTAGTTGTCTGGTTCAGGGTCAGGTACAACAGCAGGTACAATAGCAGGAAATGAGGCATTGGAAAACATGCTCAGAATTAGTACACCAGGTAGAGATTGCTCATAAGTGACAAAATAAAAGCTCAAAGCCAAAAATATATCGTAATGATAGCAGAGTGCTAACCAACACAATTAAACGACTTTGCTATCTTAAATATGAGTTGATTTTGTTTTTTACCTTTACTTTTTAATGTCCTCATTAAGGGATATTTATATAATTTTTTGTATTAATTATACAAGACACAGTGAAAGCAAATTAGAAAAAACTTGCTTTCAGAAATGAAAGGATTTACATTTAATGTGTATTTTACGTGGTGATTTCATTGTGTTTTACTTTGCCTGATTTTTTTCACTTCACTTAAATCATTGTAGCAATTTTTCTTCGCTTCTGCCTCCTCTGCCCACAGATGATCATATCTGAATTTTAAACTGCAGCTGTTTTAATCAATCTCTCATAGTATGTATGGATTAAAAAATAAATTTCTGTGTACAAAAACTCATGAATTTATTCAACTCATGAGCAAATTCAAGAACAGTTTGGCATGATGTAGCTCTTTCCATTGCTATGCAAATTCTGCTTTGTTCTTAGTATTGACATTTTCTTCCATTTCACAGTCGGCAGAATTAAAAACCAGACTAAAACATTATAAATAAGCTCCATTGTATATATTAATGCAAAAGAGCAAATTGTTCTAATTATAGCCATTAATATAATTAATCTCCCAAAATGCTAATAACATTATCAGTTTTTGTGACATGTTGATCATTTCAGTTTAAATATCTTCCTTGGTATTCTCTATTTTCATATCCTCATAATGGGAAAAGTTATACAAAACCATCTCAAAACTTCTGTGAATTAAGCCACATCACTTATGAGATGTTAATGAAAAAATGTAAAATAGCTAAGTTAATATTTGGTACCAATTTTTCTTCATAACTTTGAAATTTATACTGAATACATACAGTGTATTTTATTAAAATAAAATGTTTATTATTCTTTTTAGATTATACCTACATTGTAGTTAGGATGGAATGAAATTGTTTTCTAAAGCCAGGTAGTTTTACTTGAAATGACTGAGAAATTGCTGTCAAAATAATACATGTCTTAATGGAAAATAGTTAAACTTGGATATTTTCAACTTGCCAATGCTACTGGATTTATGAAGAAAAATGTGCTTTGAGCATGTCCATATTTTAAATCTTTTAAACAAATCAAAATATTCCATTTTACTTAGATCATGATTCTCTCATCTGAATACATTCAATCATATTATTCATACACATTAAATTAGAATTAACCTTGTCCCCACCACATATAATTTTACAAAGCAAGTTATGCATATCTGTTGACTAATTGAGCCAATAAACTTCACTGCAATGACATAATTAATAGACCATAATATTTAGGAAGGTGACATTTCTCACGTTATTGAACTCTTGACTTGGAATTTGAAAGGAAGAATAGGGTATCAATACCATGATTTTAATCCAGAGTAGTGTCTACTTGGTAGTAACTTGAAGCAACTTTCCCTCAACAGCAATAAAATCTAAAGGACTAATTACCCCTTTTTATAGGTACAATTTGAACTTGAAACTTTAGAGACAGTGTGAGCAATAAACCGCTGTTATAGTCTATTCTGCCATCTGTACCTCAAAATTACAGTTACCAAACTAACAAACAAACAAAAGACTTAATCATGCTAACTATATTTTTCCAAGTTTTTTGATTGTTTATCAACATTTTCTGGAAACTATGAGTGACTACAACAAAATTTCATTTGAACAATAATCATAGGCAGAATCAAGAAAATACAATTTTAAAAATTGGTGGCTCATCACACCTTTGTTGGCCCATCCCCAGCCCCATTCAGCAGCCAAACTGTGCTCCCATTGTGGGTCCCTGTTCCTGTATTAGGCTGAGCATAGTAATTGATTTGTGTATATTGAGTGATGTACATGTATATGCAATGTCAGTCTCACAGGTGGCAACATGAAAGACGGAAACAGGTGACTCATCTCTGACTCACCATCACAGAACTTTCCATGCAGGCAGAAGCAGCTTGTGGATAGCTAAATCAATGTAAGAAACAATTAAGTCAAAGTGTCCTGAGACAAAGGACTATGGGATTTAAATCTTTCCATAAAGCACCCAAGAGGAAAAGAAAGTCTATTTCCTGGACAGTAGAAAAAGTATCCAAATTCCCAGTAAGTGGGGAAATCCCTAAAGCCATGGACAAGCACTAACCCAGGACAAGACACAGGCTCAGAAAAGATGGAGAAATCCTGTACTTCACAATCAACTCAGGCTGATCTTATTGATGAAGGGCTATATTCTGAAGGAGAGTGCCAGCAAGCATAGACTGTTGAGGGTGTTTTGCATTGATTAGTTTTTATTAGTTTCTGGCATTCAAGGAAATCCCCTTTTTATCACTAGCTGAATACTAACCTAAGTAACAGACAGCTAAAGAGACCAAATCCCAGAGATAACACTTTAAAATATTGAACATATATGTGCAACACAAGATTACACAACAATAAAAGGCCAGATGTCGGATATCCTGTAGGAAGACTTAAAAAAGATTATCCTCAATAAACTCAAGGAGATAAAGAAAAACACAAATACCTAAAGAATAAGAGAAAACAGTGATCGAACAGTATGATAATCTTAATAAAGAGAAATTTTTTAAAGAAACAAACAGAAATACTGGTGTGGAAGATGAAAATGGGATGGTATATGGAAAAATACGATTAAGCAAACTAGGCTCTTTGTTAATAGTAGCGTTGTAATATTCTTCCCTGAATTGTAACAAAGGCAACATATCAGAGCTAAATATCAATAAGAGGGGATATAAGAGAAGGATATGGGATTGTTATTGCTGGTGCTGTTTCTTCTTTTTTAATCTCTTTCCTCTTCCTCTTTCTTTGCAAGAAAAATGGAAATATTCTCAGAGAGACCACAGTGGTGAAGGGACAATGATGTGATTACACTGGGAGCCATTGATTGTTCACTAAGGATGGATTGTATGATGGGTGAATAAAACTGTTTAAAAATAAACGGAAATATACAAGTGCTGGAGAAGATGTGAAGAGAGAGATATACTTATTCACTCTTGGTAAGGAAGTAGAATAGTATAGCCCCTCTGGAGTGCTCTTTGTAGATAATCTGGTAGTTCCCTGGAATTTGGGGTATTTGTGTAACATCTGAGACTCGGAGTTTGAGTTCTACCACTCTAAAAGTCAGCATTAAACAACATAATTATATGGAAACTAGAATATGGAATGAGATCTTGTTATTCTGTACATGTTAAGGTAATATCCCAATACATTCCAATGTATTTGGAACAGAAAATTAAAAATATATTTGCAAAGTCTACTTGAACAACTGGGGAAATGTGTCAAACTATTTAACTTCCCCACCTGGGGAATTCCTGATATTCTCTCAAGCATCAGGGACTCCCAATTTAATATGCCAAGCCCTCAAATTTGAGACTTTCCCTTATGAAACTTATTTCTGCAATGATGAAGCTAAGACTACTTATAATTATGCTTTAGAGTCACCCCCAGGGAATTTCTTTTCTTGATCAGATGTGGCCTTTCTCTCTCTAGCTCAACTAGACAAATAAAGTCACTACTCTCTCTTCTACATGGGGCATGACTCCCAGGGGTACAATTGTCCCTGGGCATGTAGAACATGACTCCTAGGGATGAACCTGGCCCTGGCATTGTGGGATTTACAATGCCTTCATGACCAAAAAATGGGAAAAGAAATGAAACAATAAAGTTTCAGTAACTAAGAGATTTCAAATAGAGTTGAGAGGTTAGTCTAGAGGTTACTCTTATACAAGCTTCAGCCAGATGTTGCAAATTGCCACAGTGTGCCAAAGTCCAACCAAAAGTATTAAGTGCCTATAAAATTTTTTCTTAGTAAGTTTATTTTTTCAGAAACTTGAAGCCTCCTGATTGTTCCTATGCCAGATAGGCCCTGAAACCCAGAGGTGACAGTCTCTCAAAGAACATCAACCAGTTTCATTACTCTACCACATAAAGTACTCTTACCCAGCACAAAGATGTTAAAATTGTCATTGCCTAGATATTCATGAAGAGTGAGAGAATGATCAATTAAGAAGGAAGAGAGATAACTGAGAAATCAGGATTTAACAAATGATTCTGACTCCTGACTCATTATGTAGATATTTCTTTAGAATAGCTAGAAGGAAATGCCTGAAACTGTTGAACTAAAATCCTATAACCATAACCTTTGATAATGACAGTATAAGTATATAGCTTTCATTGTGTGATTGTGTGATTGTAAGAAACTTGTGAGTGACGCTCCCTTTAGCCAGTGTATGGATAGATGAGTGATAAAATAAAGAAAATAGTAATAATAATAAAGGGAAAAAGGGTTATGCATTGTTTTGGGTTTTCTTTTTTCTTTATATTTCCTTTCTTTTTGAGTAATGAAAATGTTCTAAAATTGATTGTGGTGATGAATGTACAACTATATGATGAAGTTGTGAGCCATTTATTGCATACTTTGGATGAACTATATGATGTGTGAACATATCTCAATAAAAGTGCATTTAAAAGTTTTAAAAATTTACAAATAAAATTCATAACAAAGGTTACTTCCTCAAAAAAAAAAATTCCAACAGCCCTGTGCAAGGAATAGAAAAGCCAAACATCCCTTTTTTTTCCCAAACATCCAATTTTTATATAAGCCTAAAGGACCCCCAAATAGTCAAAACCATCTTGAAATGATGGTTTGGAGGACTCACATTTCACATTAAAACTTATTCCAAAAGCTACAGTTATCAAGATGTCATGGTACGGGCACCAAGACAGACATATACACCAATGGAATCAACTTGAGCTTTCAGAATTCAACCATCAGGTATACGTCCAATTGATTTTCACAAGGTGCCAAGTCCACTCAATAGGGAAAGAGTAGTCTCTTTAACAAATGGTGCTTGGGAAACTGGATTTCCATGTGTGAAAGAATGTATGTGGACCCCTACTTCACACCATATACAAAAAATAACTAAAACTTGATTAAAGACCTAAATATAAGAACAAGGACTATTAAATCCTCAAAGAAAATATAGGGAAGCATCTTCAGGAGCTTGCATTAGATCATGATTTTTTAGATTTTATACCAAAAGTACGAGTAACATAAGAAAAAAATTGAAAACTTTTGTGCATCAGAGGACATCATAATTAAAATACCTACAGTATGGGAGAAAATATTTGGAAACCATATCAGATAAGGATTAAAATATCTAGAATGAATAATAACAACAACAACAAAAAGACAGAGAACACAATTTGTAAATGGGCAAAAGACTTGAATAAACACTTCTCTAAAGAAAATATACAAATAAATAAGAAACACATGCAAAAATTCTAAATATCATTAGACATTAGGGAAATGAAAATGAAATCCACAATGAAATACCATTTTACACCCACTAGAATGACTATTAAAAAATGGTAAATAACAAGTGTTTGGGAGCATCTGGAAAAATAGGGATACTCATTTATATTTGTTGGGAATGCAAAATTATGTTGGCACTGCAGAAGACTGTTTCAAGGTTCACCAAAAAGTTAAATATGAAATTGCCACATGACCTGGCAATCTCAATTCTAGGTATAAACCCCAAAGAATCAAAAGCAAGCACTTGAAATTATATTAGCAATTGATGTTTATAACGCATTATTCACAATTTCCAAAAGGTGGGAGCAACCCAAGTGTACAGCAACAGATGAATGGACAAACAAAATATGGTTTATATATATATATATGTATATATATAATGGAGTATCATTGGATCATAAAAGGGAATTAAACATGCAATTACTTGGATGAACTTTGAAGACATCTCAATGAGTAAAATAAGCCAGATAGAAAAGGACAAATGTTGAATAATCTCACTGATAAGAAATAAATAGAATATGCAAATTCCTAGTGTAGGAAACTACAATACAATTTATTTGAGTCCAGACTGGGGTTGTTAAAGCTAATTTAGTAACAGAATTTCTATTTAGGATGATGAAAAAGTGTTGGTAATGGGTGGTGATGATGGTAGAGTGGCTTTGAGAATGTAATCATTCAGCACAAAATTTTATATTTGAATGTGGATAAAAGGGGAAATGTTAGGTTATATGTATGTTACCAAAGCAAAAATTTAAATAAACAAATGTGAAACTGTAGATCACAAAGAGTGAACACTAATGCAAACTGTATACCTAATAATATAGCTGTAATAGTATTGTTTCATCATTTGTAACAAAGGTACCACACCAATTCAAAGTGTTAATAATAGAGAAAATTGCATGTTTGGGGTGGGGGAGATTGATTATATGGGAATTCTATAATTCCTAAGTACATTGTGATGGTGTTGGAGGTTTGAGCAGCAAAGTCATATGTTCAGACTTTTATTAAGAAGATCATTTTGCAGCACTTTTCACAGTGGATTGAAGAAGAATGAGAGCAGGGAGTGTGAGAGTAGTTAGGGAGCAGTTATAACTGTAGAAAATACTCTTGTAGCTTGGAATAATGTGATATAACTGAAGATGAGAAAAAAGCAGGTAATATAAAATATTTACTACTTCTCATAATTGATTAAAGGTAATTTATTTTTAAGAGAACAATATTTTTACTAGCCGACATTTTTAGTCAAATACCAGGTCTTTCCTTTTCAGTATCATCTTATGAATCTGGATCTTTGGCCTGGAGAAATAAGAATCTGAAACAAAAAAAAAGAAAGAGAGAGAGTAGAGGAAGGAACAAAGGAAGGAGGGATGGAAGAAAGAAAGAGAGAGAGAGAAAGAAAGGTGGAGAGATAGGTAATAGATATAGATAGAGACAGAAATAATGAATATTCATTACATTTATTGTTATCTTTGGTAAAAGCATAATACCTAGCAAAGTAAACATTTAGTATGGCAACATAGTAGTAGTAATCTCTCAGGAAGCAATAGACTATAAATACAGTTTTTTATATGTTTAGAAGGATGGAATATCTAGGAGATCCATGAAACCTATGTCTTTGCTTAATGTGAAATGTCAGTAAAAACGTACATATTATGATTTTTTAATGTAAGGTATTATATGGGACTCAATTGTAGGCATTTTTATGTTATACCCATTGTCCTGGGGTCATCACAAATGCTTAACTTTTTCAGTCTTCCTTTTCCTACTCCTCTGCCAACTTCACCACTTCCCCAATTCAAAGTAATAGAAAACAACTATTCAACAAAGTGAGAAAAATATTTGTCACATCAACCCCAAGTATTGTGTAAATATAGTATAACTTTAAATGAAACATAAGTCTTGAACTAATTAAGCATATAGCTTTTGAGATATTTTAGGATATATCTATTAATCATAAAATGTCTTATGATAATAATGTTGAATTTGATGTATCTTCTCTCTATCAAAGTTTTAAAAGAAATGTTAAAAACAATTATGCAAGTAGGAAAAAAACTTGGTCATTGGATCAGATCAGTGCAAGCTCTGACTCTGCAGCTCACTTTAATGCTCTGTGCTATCCTAAGGAAAAACCGAATTTCCCTGAGCTTAGTCCTTGTTTGTACATTCTGTGTTGAATTATGTATGGAGAACATTATGTGCCAGGAACTGTTATAAAAGCAGGACATGCAACAGTAAACAAAATAGACAAAAATTCTTCCGTGGAAAGTAGAGCTTGCTTGTGAAAGGTAGACAAAACTTAACAGAATAATACAAAGAAATGTATGTCAAGAAGCTGGCCTAAGTGGTTTGACTAAAATTAAGCAGTTAAGGGCAGAAGGAATTGCCAGCAATGGAGATGGGGGGAGGGAGGTTATTATTTTAAATTGTTCACCACTGAGACAAAGTCATTTGTGAGAAGACCTCAAAGAAGTGTAGAACCATACATGTAGAAATTTGGGGAAAAAATTATGCCAGGTAGAGGGAAAACCATATGAAAATACTCTGATGCAAGAAAATACCTGCTATTTTCTAGAATTACAGGAAGACAAATGAGGCTAGGGCCAAATGAGCAAGGCAGGTGGGTGTCTTAACTTCCCAAGCTGCTCACATGACAAAAAAAAGATACACATAATGGATTTGCTTAAGCAATGGGAATTTATTGGATCATGGTTTCAGATGCTAAAAGCCTTGCTTCCTTCCAGATCAAGTTCAGTAGGATTTTGGCTGGCTGGCAATCCTTCAGATCCTTGGCTTTTTCATCAAATGGTAATGCCCTCTCCTTAGCTGGGTTTTACTGACTTCCAGATATCAGCCTCTCTCTGATTTTCTCTCTTTATGACTGAATTTCTTCTTTTTATAAAAGACCCCAATAATCCTGATGAGGGCCCATACTGATTCAGTGTGTCCACTCCTTAGCTAAAAAGAACATATTCAAAAGGTTCTATTTTTGATGGGTTCCTATCAAAAGGAATGGGATTAAGTTTAATAACATGTATGTTTCTGGGGGAAACAAGTCAGTCTACCATATGGGCTGGGAGATGAGATCAATTTAGTAAACAGAGGCAAGACCACACACGATCTCAGAGGAAACCAAAGACTTTAGCCTTTACTGTATCTTGGAGGACAGACACCGAAGTATTAAAAGCTAAGGAGTAACATAATGTGATTTACATTTTAAGAAAACACTTTTGTCTGCTATGTGGAAAATAGGCTAAAGAGTTAAGGGCAGAAGTAGAAAGACCAATAGGAAACAATTTTTTGAAGACAGGTAAAAAGATGGGAATGAGTTGAAAAAAGTGGTAAGAGTGGAAGTTCTGGAAAGTAATCAGAAATGCAATCCATTCCGAAGGCAAAGAATTTTGTCAGGTATTTTTTGACAAATTTGATTTGGGGTGTGTGGTGCTTTCAAGCTGTATATAACTTAGAAATTCATGTTACTACATTAAAAAATGTTATTAATTTCCTGTGAGTATGAACCCATTGTAAGTAAGACCTTTGATGCAGTTACTTCAATTAAAAAGGTGTGTCCTGCCTCAATCAGGATAGGTCTTATTCTTTAACTGGAGTCCTTTATAATTGGAGTGAATTGCAGTCAGACAAAGACAAAGCCACAAAGGAAACAGTCAGAAGTTGAACTCAAGGGAAACCAGAAGAGACGGTAGAGACCAGGAGATGCCACCTTGTGCTTTCCAAATGACAAACTAAGAACCCAGTATCACTGACAGCCAGGCCAAGAATGTCATAGTCTTCAAGGAGAAAACATTGTTTTGATGACTCCTTGATTTGGACTTTCCTTTGGACTTGAAACTATAGCTAATAAATTTCCATTGTTTAAGCCAACCCATTTCATGGTATATGCTTGTGCAGCCTAAAAAACTATAACAGAGAATTAGAGAGTAAAAGGGTTTAGAATAAGCCAAAGTTTTTGTTCTCAGTCATTTGATTTACTGAGATAGCAAAGATGGCAGAAGAGCCAAGTTTGCTGGTATAAATGTGAAGTGTAAATAACTGTGACAAGGCCAGTTGACATAAACCTTTGGATTTCAACTCTACACATAGGTCACAAGTTTATTATATACTTTCTTGAGATAGGATAAGTTAGAGCATCTTTTTGTGCTAATAGAAATTATTCATTAGAATGAAAAAATACTAAGAGATAGACAGAGAGACGGGGTAAGATAAGTGTTTCCAAAATAATATACCCAAAAGATCAGAATGGAATCAATCCCAAATGCAGATTAGTGTTCATTTTTATATAGAAACCCAAATATTACATCCAGAGAAATAAGTGGGAACAATGTAGCATAGAGACCCAGTTCACTGTAGAGATGTGATGGTAGAAGCTTTTGGAAGCAATCTTCTACGTATTTTTCTTTCTTTCAGTATAAGGAAAAGCAAAATCACCAGGTGTGAGAATTGGGAGTAAGGTTGGAGATTTGAGGAGACTGGAAAAAGCAATGAAATACTGCTAGGACACCCAGAACAGGGGAATGTAATACAATTTCCAGGAAACACTAATGGTCCATTTGATGTAAATGATCATAAATTCAAAGCGAGACTAGACAGTCTTCTTTAGTGCTTTTCCCATCCACATTTAGTTATATAGAAATAAATGAAGTGTTGAGTCTTAGTTCAACAATTAAAATTAAGCAGGGAAGAGAAAGGACATTAAATGATTGAGCTATGGTATTTAATGATGAGCCATTAGGTAGAATCTGTGAGAGGAGAACATGAATGGAGGAGTCTCAATGAAAATGTGGCTGTATCATTGAATTGTAAGTGATGGTCAGGTCAAAGAGATTGGGTAGTAGAGAAACTGTTCTGGAAAGATGGAAGGTGGTATTCAGCAAGTGAATGCACACTTTTATCTTGGGGTAGGAAGAAGTTACAGTTATTGCTTATAACAGTGACTAGGCCAGTTTGAGAAGTGGAGAGAAGATAGATGGATTCGAATGGGGAATTAAGATAAGTGAAGAAAGAGAAGTCAGGAACTGAAAATGATCACTGACATGAACATTTAATACAGGAATTATAATAGTAGTAATACTGGGAAGAAGGCAGTAACTTACGCAGAAGTTTTCAAGAAGCTTTGAAGTGTGTGTGTGTGTGTGTGTGTGTGTGTGTGTGTGTGTGTAGGGAGGGTATTTGGTGACCAGGTAGTAGATGGTGAATACAACCAGGAGGAGCATGGTTTATATGGCCAGATGACCTAAGATTCAATACAGGAGGCAAAGAAGTGTCTGGATTCTGCAACAAAGAGCAAGGAGAACTTTTTCTTGTTCTCCAAGACCTATGGATTAGGAATACGGGAGGAGTAAACATCAGCATTTGAGAGGATTCCAAAAGAAGTCATATTTTCAGTGGAGAGCCAAGATTCACATCGAACAAAAAGGTAAGCAGGAACATAACATAATGCGCGTGTGATTATCATTTATACTTTTCAAACACTACTTGTGTAATGGTCTCTTTCTTTAAGATAGAATTTAATTAGGAAAAGAAAAGCACACTGTTGCTGCATTAGAAGCCAACTCAGTCAGAATGAAGAGGAAATGTTGGCATCATATCCGAGCTTATAAAAACATCTCTTTGTAAATGATATATTTTGACATTTTTTGAAAAATAAATTGCTCATGAGTCATTAATCAACTGTTCTCCTTTAATTAAAGGAATTTGAGAAGTAATTGAACAGACTGCAAGGAGTAGAAATGAAACTTCACACCTACCCATTCTCAGTTATTTGGGGATGGAAAGGGTGGGAACACATTTAAATGTTTATGAAATTTCAAATCTAGAAGTGCACTTATGATCATAATGCTATCACCTTGAAAGATTTTAAGCTTACCTTTGTTCTGTTATTTCTTCCTTTTGATTTCACAGAGTCCTAAAAATCCATACTAGTCCCTATTATTTTGTTTTTTGTTCCTAGTTTTGAACACATATTTTAACCATCCTGAAATAAATACCTCTACATCCTCTTCATCACACTGATAAATGATGTTAAATGTGAAAATAATGGGGTGGGCCACAGTGGCTCAGCAGGCAAGAATGCTCGCCTGCCATGCCAGAGGACCCCGGTTTAATTTCCGGTGCCTGCCCAGGTAAAAAAAAGAGATTAAAAAAAGTGAAAACAATGTATAATAAATATGAATGTTTAGTGATATATATTTTTTATAAATTAGTGCTAATAGTGTTGTTTGACTATCTTAAATTTGCCTGTCAAATCCAAAAATAGTTACTTAACAATACACTCACATATTGTTCAATTCTTTATTTTCCTTTTCATAGATTATGGGATTGTACTGCAATGTGCTGCCCCTAAACCAGCATTTTTTAGTTTAAATAAGATAATTATGCCAAATATTGATATACAACTCTCCTCTAATTATACTAAACACTTTGTGATCCATATAACCATCTCAAAATATCTTAGACATCTCGTGGTTAAAATAGATAAATGATGGTCTTGTGCATTAGACCTTCAGAGAGGTTATGTTAGAAAAGAACCACATTAGAATAAAAAATATACAGATGACAATAGCTTCTGCATGATTTTAATCAGTAGTCAGTACCTACCTGCTTAGAAAGCTGGACCAATCTATCTGAGAGTCTTTTAAACTGTTAATGTTGTTCCTATCAGCATGAATCTAGGTACTTTTTGCAGGTTTTAGCACTAGCATTTCTGCCTCAGGATTATTTAGCTATATTTCTTATAGTAAATAAAGCCAAGGATAAATTGATTCCCTTGGCAGTTAGATTAACTCATAGTTATTCTAAAGTCATGGGATGAAGGAAACTTGGTTGAACATTTCTTATGGATTTTTTTTCTAGAACAATCTAACATGGAATCAATCCAACAGTTATGTACTGAGTGCCAGTATTGTTCAAAATACTGAAATAGCAAAATGTCTATAAAGATATACTCATGCCTTTAAGAAGCTAAAAATACCTTCGTGAATATAGGAAGCACATAAATTCCATTCCTGTATCCCCATGTCAGTTACCTGAATATATCTTGATCAACCAATACCTTTTAAAGATTTTCATTACATGCATCTCATCCTAGATCCTTAAGAGCAGAGGAAATTTCTGTATCTTCTTTGTTTCTTCAACCCCACTTAGATGTATGTCCTGTATGTAAAACAGTGAATATCTGCCTTATCAATAGTTTGATTAGGTGGCAAAGGGAAGAGGTATGTTATGATGCAATAATAATGAAGGGCTCAACAGCTGATCTACAAGAAATTATTATGCTAGACAACTCTTCAAAGTTGTCTTCATGTGGAATAAGTGGCTTGGCTGTTCATATCCCATGTTGATAAGTCACTGATGCAGGGCATAAGGAAGGGGCAGAACCTTGGGTAAAGCTTTGTTCTTCAGATGAAGCAATCCTCACAGCTAAATGACATCTGAGAGTTGTCTGCAGCCTTACTCCCAGCAGTGGAGGGAATAAGTTATTTATCTCTGAATGGGATTCTAGCCGGTACTTCACAATATCTACTACAAAGAAAATATACCATGGATTCCCCATGTGCTTAGCATGCAAACAGATATACAAAGTATTATAGACTGTCAAAGGAAAGAAAACCAAGGTATTAATGGAAATATTAAGAAAGACTTCATAGAACTTATTAAACTTGAGATGCATACTGAATAACAGTGATGAGTACAATGGGTATATTACAGAAAGAGTGCTCTAATTAAGCAAATAATGTGAGCGAAGGCATGAAAGTGGAAGTAGGGAGGAAAACCAAGAAGAGAAAAAATAGTTTATTTTAGTTAATGTTGATCCCTTTATTCCAGGGATAAAGTCATTAAATAGTTATAGAAGTTACACTTTCATAAAACCAAACTTTTGTAATTACTTGATTATTTGATTTTTTTAATTTTTAATGGAAAAAGTTTTATTGTGAGTGATTCTTTACAAATTTGAAGCTAAAATTTGATAAATTTTTTTTCAATCCTGAAGCTCAAATGATAGTAACTAGACAGGAAGGAAAGCAAGGACGCCAAGAGATATTACAGAATTGAAACATACATAGGCAACTGTATTGTATATATGAAAAGAAAGAGCACATTTGAAAAGGGTTTCTAGTCTGGGTATTAGAGACGGCTGGTGTTATTAGTAGAAAAGTAATATCAAAGCCCACAACAAAACAAAACAAAAGTACTTCAATAAGTTACCCACCACTTGTTCCAAGGCACTATCTGCTTGGGACATATGGAAATAAACGAAATCTACCCAAATGAGAACAAGCAATCTTCCATTGCCTCAATGAATTTCCTCCATTATCCTATTCCACTTCATTAACAAAACAAAAACACAAAGATAAAATTATTTATTCAGAACTTGTTATTACAAAGAGGCAGGCTAACTAGAAGCAGGCATTCCATGTAATTGGTTAAGGAAGCATATTTGGCTTTCTCCAGTTGGTGCTAATTTGGAAGCAGGGACAAAGATTAGGGAAGTTGCCAGTTATTAAGTCCTGACCATTTTGAGGTAATTATTACAGTGATTGAGATTTGGCTTCCTGAACTGGATGTTGCAGATTGTGTATCAATATTCTATTTTTATATATGGTCCATTTGAATATTCAGTCTCTCAAGCGTGAACCTTACACTGATTCTTCCTGTGCCTGCACTCAAGCCCTCATGCCAATGGTGGAACACAGGCTTATCCCAAAAATGCTACAATGTCGTAGGTCAGGTAGACCTAAGATTTTATGAAGTGGGGAATGGGTAGCTGCTAACCAGTTCTGGGGAACAGAAAGACAGTAAAATGAAGGATTGCATGTGAACTAAGCTTCCAAGCCTTTCATTGTCCCACTGGACTTCACTTACAAAGCACAGACTCAAAGATAAAATTATTAAGAATTTCAAGGGACTTATGAATACACAGCCCTATGTATCTGCTCTGGTCATGTGCCTATGAATCTGGCTCTAAGTGGGACATATCCTTACTAAGCCAAGGGCTCTTGGATGTCAGGAGAGGCTAAACAAAACCCTGAGGTCTGTAGGACATTCAAGTGTTAAGTACAAACTGGAAATATAGAAAGAGAGCTACAGAGAGCTCAAGCTGTGGGCACAGATGAATTGTGGTTTCTCCTGTGTGAGGAGCAGGAAGGTATCAGGACTGTTTTTACAGGAATCCACTTTACAGGAATACACCTTACCATTCATGGTGACAACAGGAAAAGTCTGACTTTGCAGGAGGGGTAATGGTAGAGAAAAGATCATACCCAGAAATTCAATCAGCAGTCTGTATGTCTGGGATCCAGAAGCATGGAATGAGTTGGGTGGGGATCACCCGAGAAGGGTAGGGGGTGTAAAACATCTCTAGTGACCGTACAAATCCTCACTCCAGAACAGAGTCACTTCTCACCTTCCAAAAAACATAAGCAGGGGTGCAAGGGTAGTTCAGTGATAGATTTCTCACCAACCATGCAGGAGACCCGGGTTCAATCCCGAGCCCATGCACTTCCCCACAAAAGAAACAAACAAACAAGAAAACAAACAAACAAAAATTCAAGAAATGGTGCTGCAATAACAGGATACTCACACGGAAAAAGAATGAAATATGACCCCCACCATACACCATACCCATATATATATATAAGCTACTTTGAAACTTCCCATGTAAACTCACATCTCCTAAAAATAACCATAGCACACTGTCTTCTACTATGGGGCTTCTTCCAGTGTAAATCCCTGACAGTGGTTCTAGGGATAAGACCAAATTTGTTATTCACTACTTCTACCAACTCACTCTTTTCCAAGAGATCCCTGGAAAAGTGTTGTATAGCATATCTTGGCTTTCACCAGGGATCTGCTACCCAGCGGTCTAGGCTATGTAATTTTCTCCTTGGTGTAGTTCTTGCTGCAGAGTATTTCACCACCATGAGCCCACCAGCTTCCATAGATAGCCAGTTAACTCCATAACCTTGGGGGACTTTCAGTGGCCCACTGACTGTAGGTCCTGTAGTGTCTTTGTACAGATGCCTGCCTGCCCCCAGGCCCTGGGTCATTTGCTCCTTTAGGTCCTTCTGAGGTCCCCAGCATCATTTCCTCCTTCTGATGACGTATAGCATAAGTATGTATGGGAGTGAATATGCTATAACTCTACATGCATTTGACAGTCACCTTTCAATTCTTGTTGGTTAGTAAGTATACCTTCCAATCCTAGTAAAGTTCCTTAAACGTGGTATCTTTACCGGGGAGCCACATGTCTTTCTCCAATTGCTAAATGTGTAAGACATTCAAGGACAGCCCTGTTCATTTCTGGTCCCACTTATCAGGCTTGGCTAAAACATGCCTTTTGGTCTGTGTAAGGTTTAGGAGGTGAAAGAGAGAAGAGGCAGACCAAAAAACCTTGGAGTGAGTGAGTTTATTCCTGCACTCCCAGGCAGAGCTCACAGAACTCCAGGTTGGGAGTTGCGAGCTCGCCACTGGGTCCTGGTGCATGTGGTTTTTAAGCAAGGGGGTTAGTTGATGTCTAGAAGGGGTAGCACATTTTACACAGCTTGAGTCATGGTGACCTTCCTTGTTCCCCTGACCTAACAGTCTGGATAGAATTTTCTTGTGGGATTAAGTGACTGTCTTCTTTGTCAAGATATGGAAGCCTATACCAGTCTGAGTCATTGAGGGTGACAAGGCTCAATGTGCAGCTTTCCCAGTGACAGGTAAGTGGATCCATGGGGCATTGCCATGCTAAATTTTGTATTCCTAGAAGGTAGTAAATTTCTATTTACCATCATATCACCAGAACCAAGAACAAGGCTTTAATAATTCATAACTGAATGGTAAAATTTGAAGGTAAGTAAAAATAAAAAGAAAATTATGGGTACATTGTGGAATAAGCTGAGTCTGAAATGAAGAAAGTTATCAATTTGGAGGCAATGGGAAAATGCAGCCTGTACTTCAGGAAGAAACTGGTAACAAAGATTCAAATTTGCAAAATATGTGCATAATGGTTTGGCAAGTTTGTAGGAATTGGTGAAATTACAGAAATAGAAAATAGGGACTAGGACCAGTTATATGCTCAGATCTTTATCATGAGCAGTAAGCATATTTACCTTTTATTTTCTGCATTATTTTCTTGCCTCTTTATATGATTATGTTTCTTTTATCCATGGTATAATGTTTACTATGTACATATATTCATATCCATATATAATTACTGTTCATCACTTCTTATCTTTCTGGAATGAGGCATGATAATAAATAAACAAATGTTAAGGAAAGAGGAACAGTCATTCACTGATTCAGTAGAAGGGCTAGACACGGGTGAAGACAGAAAGAATTTCACAGTGTAGAGTAGTCAGATACCATGGGCTCATCAATGAATGAGAACTAAGAGGATGGTACTGGGTTTTCTCTTAGAAGTCATTAATAAATAGGGAATGTAGTCTGAGTGCCCTGGCTGGGACTGGGTCAAAGCACTGATGCAGAATTAAACTATTCTAGACAAAAGTCTTGCAACAAATGTGTGTTCATACTGACTGCTCTGAGTAACTGAGTTAAGGTTTTCTAAATTTGTCCATTCTAGAAGTGTGTTTGATCCTGAACTACGGACAGAGCAGAGTCTGTGGCAAGGGTCAAGGAATAAAAGCTGACACACTGGGAGCAAAAGCCTAATAATTTAATTTGTATCCTTAGTCTCCCTGGAAAACAGTTTTGCTTCCTATTCATGGCAAAGTGACTATTACCTTCACTCCCAATAGTTATCTTTACACCTTGGACCACAATATAAATGTAACAAATCTATTGAAAATATAAACATGCCCACTTAATGTAGAATTGGCTATATGACATCAAAATCCTGTCAAAGCCCTAAAAGGGAGCCATTTGCTGGCAAGTTGCCATTTTTCTGGACTAATTTAAAAAATATATATTTTTTATCAATATTCTTGGCTCATGACTTTATTGACTTAACCTCCTTCATGAATCTGGCACTGATAAAAACGCTACAGTCAAACATGGGTGTTTCTTATTTCTCAGTTAAATATATGTATATATAAATAATGGATATATTATTTTAGATTGTAGAAAACATGGACATAATATTTATTCACCAAAATAAATTTCTACAAGCCAGACTTTTGGTGTGAAAAATAGTCTAATATTTTAAGTTCTTTGATGATAGTGTCTTAATTTGTGCTCATCTGAAAAAAACTAGTTCCTGAAGCAAGGGATTTAAGTCTAAGAGTTTATTTGGGAGGTAACACCAAGAAGCATGGTGAGAAAGTAGCAAAGTTAGGTGAGGGGGGGAAAACAATAAAGGATGCACTTATTATCAGGTTACCCTTACAGATAATCAAAGTTCAACCCAATGGAAAACTTCTTTGAGCATATATTGGATTTGTGTAAATAAGATGGGCTGGTTATTCACCAAGATTCATTTTTCATTGGTTTCCAGTTGCTACTGCAGACCTTAACTCCTTGGAACTTACAACCTGCCCCACAGGCAGATTGTTCTTGTTCATCCAGCCAGAGAAAATCTTCAGATGGACAGACATAGGTATGTAACATAGAAAGTCATAAGCATATAAGAACATTGTCCACCAAAATTACAGTTAACCTCTAGGATGTGCTAAAAGGATTTGAATGGAGAACTGAGTGCATCACTAATTGTGTATATATTGCACTATTTAGACCTCATGTTCAACACTGCTTCTACTTTGTCCTTCAGGGATTCTGCAAGGTAATTGTTGGTCAAGATCCTTAAGAAAATAATATTGAGAGCCAAAGCGTTAATCAAATTAATTCCAAACTGATACAGTTGCTCTAATGACCACAACTGATGTCCATTTTCTTTTTTCTACCGTTCCTCTTAGATTTTCTTCATATCTGACCAACAATTCCACTAGTTTAGGTTGCTTGCCTGATAGTGTGACATAGTTCCTTAATGTAGAAATATGCAAGTCTATGTTTCTCTGGTTGCTGTAATTTTCTATCCACCATTATGCCTGGGCATGGAAACAACATGAGTTATAGACATACATTCTTGCATCTCCATTATGTATGATTAACCCTAACTCCTCATAAAAATTAAGATAAAAAATCCCAGGCATGATAGTAGTAACTGACAGCTTTGCCTTCTGGTTTATCAGCATGAAGAGCCCACAGTTTCCATGAGGTACAGCCATTGTTGTATGTCATATAAAAATCTTACTGAGTTCTCTGATAGAAGCACCAAATTCATCCAGATGACAAGACTTCAAATCCAAATGTGCCTAGAGTTGCAGAATGAAAAACACAAATTACACAAGTGACTCATTGGCTGTGATAGTGAGATGGGCTGTTCCTATTTCTATTCCTTATTTTCCAGAGGCTTTTATTCTAGATAATGAAAACTTAGGACCATATAACAGCTACTAATTTTATACACATATTGCATTGTGAAGGATAGCACACACAACCTCCACAGAGTGCCCTCTTCAAGCTCTGCCTTTAAGAGGCTATTCCAACTCTCTATAAGTCTGCATAGTAAACAATTGCGGCTGCTTGTTCTGGTTCCTTGATTTAAGATATGGTAAAGCCTTTTCATAAGATTTAGCCATTCCCAAGTTCCATTTTTAGGCCTCTTCTCAAGATAAGCTTGTCCCTAGTTATTCAGTCTTTCTTCAGTCAAATCATTTGCAATTTCCCATAAATCCATGTATATCCTTAACTCACAATAAGTGTACTATTCTAGTGTAATCCTACTATGAGGATTTCTACTCACCTCTTCTTTCATAGACAGCTTTAAGCATCAGCAGTAAAATTTCAGCTCACACCAATGTATTCAAGTGACTGAAAAAAAAAAAGACCTAGGTTTTTCCTTCTCTGTCAGCTGGACACAGTGAGGCTAAGATATAAATTGAGGTAGAGGTCATGATATGACAGATTGAGGTGAATTTGGTATTTGGGTAATCTCTTTATATGACTTAACTATGCCCTCTGGACTTTCTCAGACCTGATACTTAATGTACCATTTCCAACATACATTTTTGCTGTGACTTCACAGTCTTAGACTTGTTGGATCTGATAGTACCCAGCTCATAACTGATTGCTAATGGGCATATGCTTAGTGTTGCTTTCAAAGAGTGACTAATTCTCTGATGCAAAAGTCATGACTTTACTCCAGAACCCTACAGTAATCTCTCCTATTTCGGTTTATCAGAGAGTCCAATCATTACTTTTATCTACAAGAGATACAAGATCATATGAATTGAAAGATAGTATAGTTTTCCTATAATTTCTTCAGAGCCCTTGGTTACTCTGAGACATGGACAGTTTCCAAGTCAACCCACAAATGACTGTGTTCAACTAACAAATTGGTTGTGAGCATTTTCAGAATCTCATCCTGAATTTTCACTTTTTAAGAGCACTTTCAGCACCAAATCCCCTAGTATGGATTTTCCTCATGGTATACCCTGGTGACAAGGATATTACTGAATTAAATGGAGATGTATTGCAAACAAGTATCCTACCTTCTTTAAATCTTTGAGATAATTTATTTGGGAGGCTATCCCAGAAAGCACTTCAAGGGAGTGCAAATATTGTACAGTTAAATAAGCAAAGTTCGTAAATTAGGTCATTGATGGACAGGTTTTACTGTGGACAAATGGGATACAATCTCACTAGAAACACTCTGAACTGCTGTGTAAAACACACCATGGAACGTTTACTCTGAAGTTCAAGGAAGCTAGAATACAATCCCCCAAATCTTTACCTGGGAGCATTAACTTCTTGGCACTTCCAATTTTCCCTGGGAATAAACTGGTCATGCTCCTGATGCCACAGAAAACCATCAGCTAGAGATACATTATCATGAGGTAGAAAGTCATCAGCATGTGTGTTAGTTAGATTCAGTTGTCAACTTGGCCAGGTGAGCATACCTAATCTTGTTGCTGCGGACATAAGCCAACGGTACGTGAACCTCATCTGTTGCCAATTACATCTGCAGTCAGCTAGGAGGCGTGTCTGCTGCAATGAGTGACGTTTGGCTTAATTGGCTGGTGCTTAAATGAGAGAATGCAACGTAGCACAGCCTAAGCAGCTTGGCATTCCTCATCTCAGCACTAGCAGCTCAGCCCAGGCC
>PVIY010017564.1:0-49238 GCA_004026745.1 Myrmecophaga tridactyla | reverse complement strand
AGAAAATGAGGTTCCTCTAGAAGACACGCTTGGGGCTGCTGTTAATTAAGAGCCAGCAGGTTAAGAGTCAGCTTGATGGGAGTTTGAAACTCAGCTCCACCAATAACCTGTGGAAACTAG
Organism: Myrmecophaga tridactyla; assembly: GCA_004026745.1. Lineage (NCBI taxonomy): Eukaryota > Metazoa > Chordata > Mammalia > Pilosa > Myrmecophagidae > Myrmecophaga > Myrmecophaga tridactyla. The sequence goes on along the minus strand of PVIY010017564.1, from coordinate 49,118 downwards.
ACATGCTACTGATTTTGTCAAATCTAGGATGCCACCAATTTAAAATACATCACTTTTTACCATACCACTCAAAGCTACACCATTATTTGAAGTGCCAACTCAGCACTGCTGATTAAACTATCACACAACCTCATTGTAAGATGCAGCTTGATTTCAGAGATTTTAAAATGATATTAGAATTATGAAATATTGTGCTTAATCTCTATAGAATAGGGATGATAGCCTTTAAGCTGTGAGGTTCTTATATGGAAGCTCATCTCTAACATTTGCAGGGCCTAGGACAAGAGTAGAGGCCCATGTGAGATATAACTGAATATTTAGAAGTCATAAATTGAGTCAATAAGCTATGAAGAGTGTTATTCTCTGATTTGAACAAATTTGCCTGTATAACAACCTGGAAAGCCCAGCTTGAATTTAGAGTTCTCCAAATACTCAGAGTTCTATACTAGAACATGGTGGCACAGAGAGAGTTGGTCCTGAGAGCATGGAACTCCAGCCAAAGAGATGACTACAAAATGCAGTCAAATGATGAAGACCTTCACTGTGATTTTTTTTTTTTTTTTTTTGCATGGGCAGGTCCTGGGAATCAAACCCAGGTCTGCAGCACCAAACCTGGGTCTCCAGCACAGCAGGCAAGAACTCTAGTGCTGAGCCACCATTGCCCACCCTCCACTGCGATTTTGATGGTGGGAATGGAAAGAAAACTATGGCAGCAAGAGAGATTTTGGGAAATGAATAATTCATGAGATTGAGAAAGGACAAGAAAGAGGTCTTGAACTACAATTTCCCAGGGGAATGTAGATGATTGTAATATGCAGACATAGGAAAATCACAGGGGAGCCTGGCTTTCAAGGGAGAAGATAAATTCAATTGACTTCACGATTCCATTGTCTATAGCTGGTATGGAGAATCTACTACATGCTCAGGCTTGATTTATACTTCTCTGCCTCTGCCTTCTTTCAGAACGTGTTCCCACAGAGTTCCCATAACCCACTGACGACGAAAATCTACCCCAGGAAGTTTCTCGGTGTACCCAGACATTACTGTATTGGCCCAAAAACTTTGATTTTATTATAGTCCTAAAATCTGAACTTGGATTTAGGGCTTATACTAAAGAAATTGATCCGTAACATTTGTTTCTGCCCCTGCCCCACCACCACCACCACCACCCTGTACTTGTACCAACACCTGGAAACTATGGACAGTTTGACAGCTATTGTATCACAGAAAATAGACGACGTTTTTTAATCCAGGACTAGAAAATAAAATTAATACAATGGTGCCATCTAGTGACTGACAAGTATCTCAAAGAGCATGGATCCCTTGTGTTTCTCAAATTTGAGTCATGCGTCTCACCCAGCAGATCCAGAGCAGAATAGAAATGGTATTACATGAAAATTGTGTAATCATCAGCCCTCAGAGTCATCTGAAATCACCAAGTTTGGGGAGAAATCTTAATTTAGACCATGTAGACAGAAAGAAGAAATTAATAGAAAGTTTTGGTTTCTAATATACTCAAGTTATATGTCAACTAACAAGTATCTAACACTTATTAGTGATAATATCTTCCAAAAGATTCCAAACCCCCTGAAACCGAGCTCAACACCCTCTCTGGCTGTCAGTGTGATGGCAGTGTGGCTCACCCTTAGACATGCCAGGTACATGTCCTAGCTCTGTGCTTCATGTCTGGGTAACCTAGAGCATGGAAATCTCTCTGACTTTCTGTTTCTTTATCTGCTGAATGATGATGTTGATATAATATTTCCCATTCATGGAAATTATCCTAACAAATATTTTAGGAAAAGAGTGTAACATATCGTTTAGCATGAGAATTTAATTACCCTTTCTAGCCTGCCTTTTGTACTTTGTTTGTTTCCTAATGAGAATAAAATACCTAAGTATCCCCTCCTTTATAAAGCTGGCATTCACAATTTTACTTATTATCTATTAAGGTACTGTTCTAGACTCAAAGGCAGGCAAGGTTTCTCCCTAGTAGAACTGGCATAGAGTATGGCATGATATGGGAGAAAATAATACAGAATAACTACATTATGAGATGTTGGCATCTAGTTTAGAGGTGGGAAGGAAAACATCTCAGGAGATTTTGATCAAGCTGACGAGAGACGGGATGGACCGAGACAGACAAACGCTGAAATTAAGGAATATACTTGATGCTCCCCTAGAAGATAGGAGGCAGCAATCACCAGCATTTGTCTAATAAGAGTCAACTCGCAAGGAGAGGAGTCGAGAGTATTGTCTGAAGAAAAATCAGGCGTTCACTCCCCAAGACAAGTTTTCTAATGAGAAGTCTTCTTGATGAAACCACACCATTTTCTCCAGGTCACCTCTCTGTCATCATTCCAGCAGCTGGGGTTCTGTCTCAGGATTGCCTCCAAGTTAACTACACTGGAAGATGGAAAAAATAAAATTCAGCATGCCCCTCTGATTTTCCTGCTTCCTCCTCTCCCATTTCCCTCTGGTACCACAGGGGCCTTTTCTCGCATGGCTCAATGTTTAATGGGATGGCAGCACTGTCTGTGTTCTGGTTTAGGGCTTACTACCCACTCAGGAGCAGCTGGTCTCCACTGCTCTCTAGCTCAGCACCTCCCAAGGCCAAATCTCAGTGGATGGCTGAGAAGAGAGCAAAGGGCCATTGCAGCTCAGCTAGTGCTTTCCAAAATTCCATATCGCACTACCAAAATTTTCAATTTTTTCCTAAAAGAATTTGTATATGTTCTATATTCCCACGCTTTGGCTGGATGGCACAAAGTTGAGTGGATTACTTTTCTGAAGGGTTCCTAGAATCCTTGGTATCTTACTGCAGTCTTCTCGAGAACTTTACTGTGTCTGATGAATCTTTCCTAATGCATGACAGCAGCCCCACCCCCATGCCTTCCCTCAGTCCCATATCAAACTGGGCAATACTCCCCCTGTCTTCCCACGCTACTCTGTAAATATGTGTATCACAGCCTCTCTAACACCTGATAACTTTGATTTTACACTAGAGCAGATCCCTTTAGAGAAGGAACCTTGCTTTGTACGCAAGGATCCCAGGAAGCCAAGGAATTCCCTGGTGCCTGGCATGATGTGTGGCACACAGTAGGTGTTTGATGCAGAAAGGGATGGAGAAAAGAAGGAAGCAGATGGCAGAGTTGGCTCTAATTAGAAAGATTACAGCCCCAGTTCCACAACCTCTGTGACTTTTGATAAATTACAACCTCTCTGAGTCCCATTGCCACCTCAGCCAAACAAGGCTTAAAAATAGTGGCCCTGACTTCCTCCTGGGGCTACCAGAGAACTCTAATGAGATCAGCAATACAAATCCAACACATGGCTGGAAAGTTCTCAGTGATCAGAAGACTGCATCATCATGAGCATCAGGCTGAAATAGCCCATTCATGTCTTCTCCAAAGAGGCAAAGACACCATGCCTGTAAGTGAGCTAGTACCACCTGAATAGATTTTTAGCTAGAAAGAGCCTCCCAATCCCCCCCACAAAAAAAACCTGTCCATTTCTTGACTACTAATGCTTGAGATTTCTACATACAAGATAGGTTTTTTTTTCATTCACCTTAGATACGATTTTAAATACTTACATAAGTGAAAGTATTTGATATAGTTCACTTCCTAGGAGAAATTTCAAAAGTGGAGAACTCTAAGCCTTGAAAATGAGATTAAAAGAATTCTATATGGAAAGTTCTTAAAAGCAAAAACTAAGTTGGGAGCCACAAAGGGAAATTTCACCTTCAACAATCTTATCCAGGGAAAGACTCAGATAAACTAACTTTTATTGAATATCTACACAACAGAAAATATCCCAAGCATTCTCAAGCAAACTATAATGATAAAATAGCTACAACAAATGTAATTAATAAGCAACTATAAGAAATAAAATAAGCGTATTTGTTGCCACCCATTAACTCCAGTTTTAAGGTGGAAGAAGGAAATCATCAAGTTGGAAAACTAGACACTGGACCTAATCCTGAATTCAACTAAAAAAAATAAAATAAAAACTAATAAACAAGAGATTATTGTATGGGAACAGGAATAATGTATCCACTTTGTAAAACCACTCTAGAATCTAGGCTGCAGCTTGTGATCTTATTTTCTAAATGCAAGACACTTTTGCAATTGTTTTTATTGTTAATAAATTCTATCCAGTTTGGATAAGGCCATCGACACGTTAACGTGAATTCAGATTTTGAAAAGGGAGAAGTAGACAGCAGTCACAATCAGTGCCAGGACTGCTGCCAATTACTGCCCCCAATTATTTCCACACCCATTGCTGACATATTTAATCTTCTTCTCCAGGCCTATCAGACAGCTTGCATGGAGGAAGAGGGTTAGCTAATGCACTGCTCAGCAGAGAATGTAGGTCCAATTTAAATAATTAAAAGCCTATTTCATTTCTTCTCTCCCTCTCATAAGTACACTTGAAAGGGCACTTGCATGCCCGGGCTTTGCACCTTGAACTTGTTGGGTGATAGCTTATTGACCTTCTTTAAACCCCTTTCCCTACCAGCCCTTCTCGGCCTGTCCCCTAGGGCATTGAGGATAATTTAAAGCTGCTGGATGATAATCAATAAGCAGGGGTCATCACTATTGCCTGGCATAAAGGTCTTTGATCTAGCATATCATCAATTACTGCCACTTACATTAGCCTTCCCGTTAACCGCTGACCTGGCCTGGTCCTCTTATTCTCTAAGTAGTGAGGACTTAAGCACCACAGCAGTTTTCTGCTGATCAAGTGAGTCTGCAGTTCACTTTGGTTTGGGGTCTGTCTCCAGTTTCTCTGTAAAGTGACTTTCCTCTTCTCTTTCCGTTTGGCAAAAGCTTGATCAATAATTTTGTTGCTTGACTTGGAGACAGTCATATGTGTCACCTTTATTGATCGCAGACCTGTGAATGCCAGACTTTTTGAGGTTCTAGAAATCTGACAGTAGGTAAGACAAAGCCCCTTGTTCATCGCCATCACAGTCTTGCTCCAAGTGCAATTTGAGCATGCTTATAACCGTTATGACATATATAAGGATGCTGATGACAATGACAATAAACATGATGAAGATGATGACAATAGAGGTCTCACTACCTGCCAAACACCATGCTAGGCACTTCACACATTTGTTATCCCCCATCCTCAGAGCAACCTTTGAAGGCAGATAGTATTATCACTGTTTTATATGTGAGAAAATAAAAGTCTTCAAGGGGTTAAATAACTTTCAAAGATGACAGAGAAAGTTGGTGAAAGAGTTAAGATTCATCTGTATTCATATATTCATTCAATACATTCAACAAATATTTATTGAGCACCTACTATGTGATAAGCAGTTCTTACGCCAAAACTCCTATAATTGTTTTCTAGAACACCTCAAAATTAATAACAAGAACAAAACTAGCCATTTTACTTATTTAATAAATAATGGCATGAATAAGAAGAAAACGAGGTCTGTGGAAGAAAGGATAATAATATTTATAGCATATTTTATGAGAGAAGATGTTCCTGTCTCATCCTATATTTCCCTGCCTCAGCCCTAGAATCAGTCATTTCTCCAAGAAGCCCTGGTTCCTTTTATTAAAGGATGGCATTGAGACACCAAAATCTGGGCACTAGATGTGCTCATTGCCTCTGGAGTGCCATTACCCCTTTGTACCTTAACAGAGTTGGGAGATATATGTAATATACTTGCCCAGGCATGCACACCCATTTATATTTACTTTATGTGTGTCTTTATAGTTTTAAAAATCAGCAGTTCTTACTGCTACTTCCAATTTCAATTCAACCCCACAAGACTGACTCTAGTTTTCCCCTTTCCTTATTTATAACATCTTATCCTACAGTAAGAAACCTGGCTCTCATTATCGATGATACATTCACCTATTTGTCTGACTTAGCATAAACATAAAGTAGTTACAGTCTTTGCTGAAACATACCCCTGTGAGAAAAAGCTCTAACTTTTTTTTAGTTATAATAACTGAAGTACAGTATTTGTACACAGTTCTTTCCACCTTTAGCTTTACAGCATCCAGTCAAAATACTGTGTTCCATAGTTGTCTACCTATATATAGACCTCATGAATTGAGAAATTAAATGAAACATATGAAAACTCTTATTGAAGTTTTCAACACATACAAAGCACTCAGAAAATGTCAGCTATTATTAATGCCAGTATCGCTGAGTTGCTATTTCAAAGATAAACAACAGGAACATGTGTCGTTCAATAACTGATGGGGTTTATTTGCTAAGTGGACAGAGTCATCATCTGACATGGGGATGGGGCAGAGAAAAATAATTAATATTGATTAGACCATATACAAAATTAATCCTAAGAATTCTTTAAGGTGGATCTTAATAAAATCATCTGAAAATTGAGGATATATAACATACCCAAGGTCATGTAACTAATAAGTGACAAGGGTGGCCTGAACCCAGACCTCCTCACCATTAAAAGAGAATGCTGACCCACTAAAGGAGTGGTCACTAGCTCCTTTGAAAGGGGATACTTAGGCTTTAGAAAAGTGTCCTCAGAGCTGTGAGGGTAGTTCGGTGGTAGAATTCTCACCTGCCATGAGGGAGACCCCAGTTCAATTCCCAGCCTATGCACTTCCCAAACAACAATGAACTACAACAACAAAAATCAGCAAATGGTGCTGCAATAAAGGGATAATGACCCCAACCATACAGCATAGAAAAAAAAGTGTCCAGAATCATTGCCAAGTAGTCCCCAGAATATAACCTTATAATACCGCAGAACCACTCCAGAGTCTGTGCCATGGACAAGAGGGCAGAGGAGGTTCAGAATACCACCTGGTTTCTGGGTAGGAACATTTATTTACAGTGTCCTCTTAGGTAAGACAATTCCATGTTCTGGATTTTCCAGGTCAGGTTTTATGCCAAATATCCTGTACCATTATTACCACATGCACCTTTGGATTAGATTGCCATTCCTCTGGATCCAAGACACTACAGAAGAATTCCTAATAGTCTGGACCGGGCATCGCAAACGGGCAGCCGGGCTATCAAGATCTGCAAACCTGCTCTGTTTGGGAGACACTGCCAAACCAAATGTGCTACATTATGATGTTTTGTTGCATGCCCACTCCCCGTCCGCCAACGTTGCCATACCTTCCTATTACCTTAGACCCATTCTCTTCATTCTTCATTCATATACCTTCTGGGCCTAACCCCTAATGGAGAGTTTTTATGTTGATCAAGTCCCACTCCAGACTGAGTAAATCAGAATAACTGGGGGTGGAGCTCAGCAGAAGGATTGTTTAAATCCACCCCCCACCCGTGTTTTTCTAACGTACAGCCAATGTTAAGAATCACTGGTCTAGATCCTGCTCTCAATCGGTCCTCCAACCCTCTCTCATTCTCCTGTGTTTCTCTCATTCCCTCCCAACTACTCATCTCATATCAGCCCAGAATTGCTCAAATATCTTAAATGTCCATGGATGTCCTTGTGACTCCAGGAAATAAACTGAAGATATTCTAATACTTAGGGGCACCCAAAGTACTATAGAAAGGAGGCAACTTCACAAGACACACACGTTAGATAGACATGGGAGTCTAGGCCCTTTCAGGGGCCCTTGGTGCCAGTTAATGAGCAGCAAAGAATTCCAGCTTCCCTAATACATTTTTTCATCACTTCATTTCCCCTCTGTTAGTGGCCCAGTAGGATATGGCTTTTCTTTTCAGTGCCAAAAGACACCAAGAGAATAAACTTTTACTGTTAAGTTATTAAAGCCTTATTGCCTTCTCTCCAGTAGCTTCCCCTCTTCCATGGTCTCTGCAGGTTCTATTTCTCATAGTTGTTCTGTTTTTCTTTTACTCCTGTTCCCTCTTCTTTCCAGCCAGACAGATGGAGCCGCAGCTCAGTCTTACATCCTGCAGGGCAACAGCTGCTTCCACAAAACAGCCCTTTAAATGTCACCATTGGATCCATACATCTTCAGGCCCAGTTGATCCCACATCAGAAGTCATGTCAGAGCCACCACTAGTGATACAGGGACCCAAAATCCTCCATTGCCTCTTCTGGTTGCCCTTGACTATTCCAACCCTCAATATTCACTGAACATCTTTGTAAAAGTCAAGGAACAACAAGTAGGTTAATGACCCAGCAGCACCTCAGTAGGCCCATTCCCACCCCACCCTTCCTGTTGTAGAATCCTTTCTCCACTGTGATTAAAAGGTCCTTGGCATCTTTTTCACACCTTAAAAACTCAGATCACTGATGGGAAAATGATTTCCCAAATTTGTTTTCTACCAATTTGAAGCCATATAGCAAGTTCCCAAGGGGTGAATTTGTTATTGTCGTATTCTTTTAAAACTACCGTTATATAATTGTTTATTTAATTTTCCTTTCTCTGGAATATTACACCATGTAGAATTCCTGCTGGAAGATAGTGATCTGAACTAATCTAATATTGGCTGGGGAAGGGGGAAGAAGAGAAGAAGGGCTAGTTCATCCCAAGAATTCTGGTATTGGGTTGTATTGCAAATATCTTTGTACTTATAGGATTGGTTAGGAGTAAAAACAGTAATAACAATGGAGAACCCAGTGGAGAGGAGTCATTCTAACAGCTCTGCCAACATGTAATGCTTCCTACAGGTAATACTTCACAGAAACATCCCACCCCAAGTGCTTCTTCCTATGTGGTTCCAAAACTTTGCTCCCAATAACCTGAAGAATTTTTTTTAATTCTGATGCCCAGCTCGTACACCATTGCAATTCCATTGGTATGCCTTGGGGTAGTTACCAGTCACCCATATTTTTAAAATATAGGTGATTCCAATGTGCAGCCAATTTCAGGATGCAGCATGGTTACCAAATAACCAAACATTTTTTATCCTACCATGGTCCCAAGTCTCCACAAATGGAAATAAGATTACCTCTCCCTCCCAATCTCAAAAATAGATTTTCAAAGACAAGGGGCTTTGAGATTTTCAGAGAAAGACATTATGTAAATACAGGCTATTATTATTGCAAGTTGGCAGGTGTCTGAGACATGTATTTCATTCTCTTTAATCATCCGAATGAGGCCAAATCTCCCAGGAGTGTGGAGTCAGCCGATCATTATGCATAATGGTTACCGTTTCCAAACGCAAGTGCCATGAGAGGTGACAGGTGCAATCACTGAGTTTTCTCTCCACCTCTTGGACAATCTTCAGCTTCAGAAGTCTCAGAAGCAAGGTGCGGCAAAGTCCAAGATCTATTGCTTTTCACTTCTGGCTCAGAATTGTATATTGCAGAGCAAGTGGCCTTTTCTTCACTGGCTGATGGGTGTAAAAGGAAAGAGACCGTCCCCTTTTCTCTCAAGCACCTCTGGCCTCACCATGCAAAATGAGAGTTTAATATTAATCCACTCGTGTGTGTCTGATTCCACATAAAATATACCGCAACCTAACGGTAAAGTCTAGAAGTGCTGACGTACCACAAGAGTAACCTCCCGAGTCTTGGCTTTTCTTCAGCAGTAACTATAGCAATAAAATGTTGGGAGAGAGTATAAATATTTAAGTGCCAAAATAAATCTGTAAATGTTCAACAACCGGGTTACGTGGTGGGTAAACTGGAGACTGGTCCCAGGATGGCAGCTCATCGGATAATGATGGAAACAGCAAAACCTTGGCCATTCCTCTGCCATCAGCGCAGCATTAGTGGATGTCAGCTTTGTAATAGCTTAACTGACTAGAGCCAGCAGATGGTGTTTTTACGGCCCTATATAAACAGTATTAAGTCATTTTAACTCTTTCTCCATAACTCAGGTTTCCCATCCCGGCTGCGGTTGTCCACCTCTCTTATCCTCTGAGATGTTGCTGAGGAAGAGTGCTAACATTTATTGACCACCCATTATGCACCAGACACTTCTCATAAGGATTTATTAACTTCGGTTTATAAAGAACTGCTATGAAGGGCAGAGCCAGGATTTGAATTGAGTGTTTGATTCCATTGCTGTGGCTGCTACCTCTATCGCCCTATCATTCTGAACCTGTATTTTCATTGCTTAAATGCAGGGTCGGGGGAAAATAGCTGGAAAATGTTTGGTGAATGTTGCATTGACATCCATGACTAAGAACACCCAGATTAGAAGAGGCTTGTTCTTATGTGAAATTATTACATTCAGTGTTTTCTTCACGTTATTTGATTTATTGTTTATTCTGCTTTATACTTGCTAGATGATGTGTCTCTTTAGATTTGAAGCTTTGTCTCTTGCTTCATCAATCCATTTAATTTCACCATTCATTCTTCAAACTCCTATTTAAGCATTTCTGCATTTTAAGACATAATTTTTAATTTTCTGTAGCACATGATCTAACTCAACCTGTCTGGAAAGATCATTTAAATAATCCAAACATAGGGAGCTCAAAATAAGAATGAGGGCCTTTAATCCTGAGTAGCTTAATGTTATGCCTGGATACATCCCAGAGTATATTAAGTAGATAATCAAAAAAATATTGGCAAGGTCCCTTGAGGGATGGGAGAAAAAATAAGGAACTTTTAAACTTTACCACCAGGGAAACCCCTGATACTGTGTCAAACATTACGAATTCCCAAATCTGTAGGCCAAGCCCTTAATCTTGAGGCCTGCTCTTGTTAAGCTTATGTATGCAGCAGAGAAGCTTAGCCTACCTATTGGTATGCCTAAGAGTTACTTCTGGAGAGCCTCTTTTGTTGCTCAGATGTGGCCTCTCTCTCTCTAAGCCCAATTCTGCAAGTGAAACCATTGCCCTCCCCTCTACATGGGACATGACATCCAAGGGTGAAAGTCTCCCTGGCGGCATGAGAGATGACCCCCAGGAATGAGCCTGGCCTTGGCACCTTGGGATCACAATGCCATCCTGACCAAAAGGGGAAAAAGAAGTGTAACAAATAAGGTATCAGTGGCTGGGTGAGTTCAAATAGAATTGAGAGGCTATTCTGGAGGATACTCTTACACAAACTTCATTGCTGCCTAGCATAGCTTGCCAAACCCCAACCAAAACCATTCCTGCTAATCCTAAAGATCACCTAGGGTGTTAAATAAGATTCTACAAAGGTTCCATGCACTGGGGTAACTTTTCAGAAACCTACAACCTCCAGATAGCTCCCTGAACCAGGTAAGTCCTGAAATGCAGAGGGGCCAGCCTCTCCAGAACATCAACTAGTTCCATCCCCTACCCCATATTTTTGACAGCCCTTCCAACATGAAAAAGTTAGAATGGGGATAGCCCAATTACCCCTAAAGAGTGGGAGAAAAATCAAAGGTGATGGTGGAGTTAAACAGAGAAGGTAGGGTTTAACAAATGAGTATGATTGCTGAATCATTATATTGATATTTCTTTTAGTCTCCAGTATCTTAGAGCAGTTAGAAGTAAAAATCTAAAATTGTGGAATTGTAACCCATGCCAAACTCTGAAATCTGTTCTACCACTAATTGTTGCTGTGTGCTTTGAAATTTATTGCCTTTTTTGTATATATGTTATTTTTCACAAAAAAGAAAAGTTTATTGTGATGATAAATGCATAGCTATATAATGATATTGTGAACCATTAATTGCACACTTTGGATGATTACATGGTATGTGAATGTATAAATATATCAATAAAAAATAAATAACCTTTTTAAAAACTATAATTTTCTAAAAGGTAAAATAATGCATATGCATATATTCATGCAAATGAATATATGTCAAAGATTTTATTCAACTCATTAATTAGAGAGGGGAGCAGTGAGGTGATAAAATCTATTCAAAGAGCATCTGAGAAGATATGTATATATATGTGTATGTATATATATAATATTTATATGTGTGTATATACACACACATATAAATATTTATCCAATTTAATAAACAAATGTTAGGATAAGATTATAGAGTTACATACAAAAATTGACTAATGTGTTACAGGGCAATAAACTATAACCCTTGGGGTTATCTGTTCTACTATACAAGTATCATTTGCATCTCTCCTGGAAAAAAGTCATCAGGTTAACCCATGTCCCTACAGAGTTGTAAGATTTCACAGTCAGTAATGTGTCAAGCCCAACTTGGCATTTGTTTACACAGTAAAATCCTTTTCTTATTTTCAAGTTTTGAATAATTTTTCTGACATAAGACCATGGAGTAGAAGAGGAAGACTAGTCACTATCTGCAAAGCCCTACATTAAGTTTTAGGGTACAAGACTTGGATATATTCATAACTTGAAAGATGTCTATATGTAACTGGGTGATAATATAGAATGAACTGTTCACATTTCTGCTAAAATAAATCAAAATGGGGAAGATTATTATAAGATGAGTTGATTCAGGAAGGAAGATATCCTAGAAAAGAAAGTCATCTTTTTGCGCAGAACTTGATAGAAATTTTAGGATGTGGCTAGATTTGTATGAAAAAAAAGAGTGAGCGAGATGGGAAGACAAGGATGATAGGTACAGTAGGCACAGAGGTACAGCTGACCAACAATGGTTCTTAACTTGGCAGCACATTGCTTTCACCTGGGGAGATTTTTCAATTCCTGATGTCAAAGCTGCATACCAGGCCAATTAAATCAAAATCTCTAGGGAGGGATGGGGCCTAAGCATCAGTAATTTGTAAAGTTCCCCAGTTGGTTTCAATGAGCACTCATCACTACTCTGGCAGCACCAGCAGCACCTGGGAGTTTGTTATATATTCAGACTCCCAGCACTCCCTCCCCTGCTACTCATTTAGAATCTGCGCACCACAAGATCCCCAGGTGATTTGTATGCACATCAAAATATGAGACTGTGAGATACTCTGCAGCTGGTTCCCACCATCCCTGACATAAGAATCATCTGGAGCAGTTTATTAATGTGCAACTTCCCTGGCACAAGAAGTATCTAGGTTAATAGCTGAAAATTGTCACCTGTCCTCCCACCCTGGAACAGAGTGAGGAAATGGAACCAGCAGCAGCAGCAGCAGCAACAGCCACCACCTTTATTCAGAGCCTGAAGTGTCCCAGGCACTGTTCTCAGCACCTTAACTCGCGTAAACCACCTTCACTGCAAACAAAGTCACGTCTGCAGACAGTACTTAAGTTTGGGTCAGAAATCTGTGCTTGCTCATTTTTAGGCTTCTTTGTGTATTGTAATTCCTTTTTTAGAAGTCCTTTTGAAAGCAATTTAATCGTGTTGAAACTAAAAAAGAAAAAAAAATCTGTCTTTGTTTCATTTTTGCTTTTCCCCTGACATTGGTGAAGGCAGATGAAGAAGCAAAATGATTCTGAAGCCTGAACGTGGTTTGGAGGCAAGGAGAAGGGAGCAAAACGTCAGTGGCAACAAAGCTTAGGGGGCATGAAGAAGCCTGATCTCCGATGGAGGAGATCCCTCTATAGCACTGTCTGCCTCAGGGTCCACCTCTGGCCCCCAGATCCAGGAAGTAACCACAGATGCCTTTACTTGTAAAATGTCTGGCCCCTTCCTTGCCATGCCAATGTTTTTACCATTCCTACACTGGACAGCAGTCTTTTAAGAATGGAATGCAGGGCGGGCCATGGTGGCTCAGCAGGCAGAGTTCTCGCCTGCCATGTCGACAACCCGGGTTCGTTTCCTGGTGCCTGCCCATGCAAAAAAAAAAAAAAAGAATGGAGTGCAGATCCGAGGAATACTGTCTCTCTCTCTTGTACTTGCACTAAGCAGGAAAGTGCTGTGTAAACAGTACCCAGTTCATTCTCACAGCAACACCATTCTGTGAGTATATAACATTATTCCTTCCACTTAATGTAGGGGAACAGAAGTTTGTTTCCAAAGTCCTGAATGATTCTGCCAAGTTCACAGGGTAGGCCTGAGTTCCTGAAGTGGAAATAGGATCTTGGGATTCTTAAATCCTGGTTGGATCTCCTACACATGGGAGCACCAACTTAGTATGGTGTAGTCTACCCCTGCTTGCTAAAGTTCCTTTAAGTCAGTTCAATGTAAATCCGTAGAAAGGAACTTGCATTTGTTATCTCATGAGCTGAAGCAACCTTAAAGTGGCCTTTCCAACTCGATATCCAGCTATATCTCTCGGCCAGTGTCATGAGGATGAGAGTCTTTAAAATATTCAGCAGCTTCTCTGCACATCCTGTCCTATCAGTCCCGCTGCATCAGTGGTTAATCAATGCAAAGGTGGCTGTGGTATGAAGTACTTAATGTGACAGATATTTCCCCATGTCTCTGAATGCCCTTGCTGCCTCCCCTAGTGCTGTGGCTAATCCCAGCTGGCACCCTCAATAAAACAAAATATCTCAGTGGCACAACAAGTATCTAGGTTAATAGCTGAAAATGTGCACCTGTCCTCCTCACACAGCCAAAGTGCTCAATAAGCCTCACGCACAGAAATCCTTTAACCTATTACTAAAACTCAGTCAACGGAAGCAAGCGGTAGCCTTTAGACAGAGCCCAGCACAGAGTAGGAAATTGTATTCCCAACACCTAGAGATTTAACTGGTGTGAATCATAGTATTCAGAAATAGGGCGATAGATATCAGAAGACTAGTTTCTCTGACAGGTGATATAAAAGGTTTGCATTCTCACTGAGGCATTAAAAGCTGGTTATTTCTGATCCAACTGGAGCTACAGACTTTCTCTATCTATCTGGAAGTCATCATCACCATCTTTAACACCACCCTTATGTACCAGAAATCATTTGCACTCCATGTTGGACACAGAACAAAAGGTCTTGGTTCCAATTTCATGGGTCTTATGATCTTAGCTATGCTACACTGACACCAAATACATCAGGCAGAAGAACCTGGGCCCACATAAGCAATTACAGGAATACAAATTTAAGATCAAAAGAATTGAATGGTGAAGAATGAAGACAGAGCTAAGAAATTCCATTTTCAGACTGCTAGTATATAGCACCAAATGTGCAAAATGAAAGAACACTGAAATCCCTAGTTTATTATCCAGCACTGCCATATATTTAGAAGCATGGCGTCAAAACATCTGGATGACTGACTGACTGACTGGCCTGGCTCTCATCCAAACATTTCACTCTGAAATTCAGGTTTTCAAAAAAGACTGCATTACAGAAGCTCTTCAGATGCTGGAAAGAAGAAAGAAGAAAGAAGAATCTCATCCACAAAGCAAACATGTGAAGCAAGCTCCTCAGTTGTCTGATAGATAACATATGGGCCACAGGAATTTAGAGGAGGAGAAGACAGGTAGGCATTCTAAGCTCAGGAGTGACTTTGCAGTAAAACGTTTGTAAATTGGCATCAGGGTTTCAAGTTAATCAAAGTTTCTACCAGCGCAAATATTAAAGCCATAGTTGTCCAATGCTGCTCCCTGCACAAGGGCACTACTGTCCGTACTGGCCAAAGCACAACAGAAGGGCAGAGATGCATTTCTATGCGCATTTTCCCAGCCAGAGTGTCCTGCCAAGGCGGACATTTAGTAATGGCCAGTGGAAGAGGAGCTTCACACAAGCACAGACTGTTCCATCCTGCATCCCCTCCTGCTGCCAAGAGAGAAGCCAATCACCCCTCTGCCACAGTAGTCTCCACAGGTACACACACACACACACACACACACACACACACACAACTGACACACTACCCTTTTTAGATTTCTGGGCTTCTGTCCCAAGAAACAAGGACACCTGAGTGGATAGGGATGACTTGTGGATAATTTTCATTTTCCTGGCTGTCCAACATCCTGCTCCCTCACTTTCTAGTATACTCTGAGGAAGCCCCCATTTGTGCAGTCTTAGTGACAAGTAGTTTCCAGCTCCTACAATCAAGCTGAAGGGGACAGATCCTCCCACTTCCTGGCCCTCACACAACCCAAAGGCGGACAAATGGTTTGGGTCAGGCCAGTTGTGTGCCGTCTCCCAAAAGGTAGACTCTTGAGTGTCACAAAGATATAGGGAAAGTAGAGGTCAATCTTTATGACAGAAGTAACTGCAGAAAGCAGACTCCACTGTCTGCTAGACCATTCTTTCAGTCCCTACCCTTTAGAGTTTCCTCCTGGTTTTCCATGCCCAGTCCTTGAGTCTGCCCTTGAATCTGAGAGACCATACTACCCTTCCAATAACATTTCTTATTTGCTTATGTTAGCCAGAGTTGCTTTCTGCTCCTTGCAACTAAGAATTCTACTGACATTAGAGATTCTGGAGTCTCTCCTATACCTCTCCTGAACTTTACCCAGCCTGTCCAAGAGAACCATTCCTTATATCAACCGTTAGTGTCCCTGCTCTCAGTTTTCTACTGGGAGCTATACCGTACAAACAGCATGCTTCCTAAGTTCTTCTTCTGTATATTTTTGCCTTCCAATTCCTTTTCTGACATATGCAATGCCCAAACTATTTCTCTAAAATTCTACCACTTGCTCCAAATATTCCTGCAACACAGAATGCTTAGTAGAGTGATCTGGATTGCTCTAGGAAGCACTAAGGAAAGAATCTATGATCAGACTAAATGCAAACTTTTCAATGCTTTAAATTCAGTGCATTCTTATCAGACATCCCAGAGCCATTTTATTTAGCTAGGTTTTCAGAGACCCAGCTTCTTTTTTGTCAGGTTTATGGTGTTGATGCTTCCCTCTCTCACTGAGGTGTTCTGCGTCTTAATTAGATAGTGAGTGTAAAGTGCTTTGACAGCATCAGATGAAAAGTGCTAGAGAAATCCCCAGGGAACTTCTTCATTTTGGCTCAAAAGACACAACAATATTAGAAAGCTTTAACAATTGAGCTAAGGTTTCCAAGTAAACTTTTTGGTTTTTCCGCATGTGTCTGTGTGTGGTATGGTGTGAAGGCCGAATTTCTCTTTCTAATTTTTATTCTCCTAACTATAAATGAAAGAGTCACGTTGAAACTCCCTGCAGACACATTAAATTTAAGTTCTCCATTATGGTCTGTGGGATGTAAATAACCAAATTAATGTCTGTGGCTCTAGAAACGTTTGAGCAAAGGGGAAACCTGCCCAGACTTATGAATTTAGTTAACACTTGGAAGGAAGTCTGGGATCCAAATTTCAGCAGAGATAGGAAAGGAAACACCTCCCTAAAACACAGCTTTCCTAGGTAGGGGGTCCCTTCTCTAAAAATTGAGGCATACTATTCATTTGTTTCTTAGGATTTGGACTTTGGGTTAATGTAATTACTTCTCAGCAAGCCAAATCCTCTGCTTTGAGGCAGACAAATAATGGTAGAGTAAACAGCAGTAAAGACAGATCAAAAGCCTTTTCATTAAGAATAAAAGGATGTAGGTAGAAGTCAGAGCTCTCCACAGAGCCAAACTCCACAGCAGTGACTCATGCCCTACCCCAGGCAGGAAGGCAGATGTTGACCCTGGAGTTGTGTGCAAGGAACAGACTGTTGTGTTTGACTGATGGAGGGGGAGACTGAATCAGATTTAGAATGAAGAGAAACCCAGCAGGCTGCAGCTCTTCCCCAGGAATCTGAGCCTATAAGGTAGCATTCTTTCTAGAGGAAGAGTTTTAAAATGCTAAATTCACCCAATCTTTTTCTTTACCACGGAAACTGTATGCATTAAGCCTGGTCTTAGATAACAATGTGCTTTTTTTTTTTTTTCATTTCTTATCTTGTAGAAAATGTTGGCTTAAAAAAATCTTTGATTCTACATATGAGAACAATACCAAAAGACTTTCTTAGGGGAGCGGGAAAAAGTACACATATAGTATATTTCTGGAAAAGGACACGTTTTTCTCGTTTAAATACTGTCATGTATCACCTCACAAGAAAAACTAGTATTTATTTATTAATATATATAATAAGGTGTCATTTCAAACCAATGAGGAAAATATGCTGCTGGCTAGCCTTTTGGACAAAATAAATCTGGGTCCCTGCATGACTCTTTGTACCAAAATGAATTCCATATGGAGCAAATATTTAAATATACATGATAAAACCATATATGTATTTGTAAAAAAAAAAAGGCATAATTTTGCTCATAATCTTGAGTGACAAAAATTCTTCCCAGACATGAAATTAAACCCAGGGAAAGATTGGAAAAATTTAGCTCCATGAAATGTTAAAATTCTTTATGAAGAGATGCCATAATCAAAGTAAAAAAGATAAATGACAAATTTGGAAAAATATTTTTAACAAATATGACAAAGAGGTAATCTCCTAAATAAATTAAGACCCCTCATGAATTTATTTTAAAAAGAGACAAACAATCCAATAGGAAAATCAACCAAGGACATGAACAAGGAATTCCCAGAAAATAAAATAGCCCCTAAATGGGGAATAGGTGAAACTTGCTCATAATGCAAGAAATACAAATTTGAAGAAATAAATCCCTGTTTCCCCTATTATATCACAAAGATGACAGCATTTACTAGTCCTCAATGTTGCCAAAGATGTGAGGAAATGGGCGGTCCATTCACTACTGGTGAGAGTGTGAATTGGCATGATTTTTCGAAAGGCAACTGGCAATATCTAATAAACTAATATGCCCCAGAATTTATCTTACAGATACACAAATATAGATAATAAGTAGTTATTTGTTGCAGTATCATTTGTAATAATCAAGGTCCTAGAAACATCTGGCAGGCCCATCGATAGGGAACTGGTTAAATAAATTATAGGAAATCCATACAATGGGCTGCAGCCATTATAAAGAACAGGATAGATCTATATGCACTATTATTAAAAGATGTTCAAGATAGATAGTTAACTTTTAAAAGATTAGTTTTAAATGCAGAACAGAAATCTAAGTATAATATGATCCCATTTGTGAAAATAAAAATGTTCTTGAGATGCAGACTTAGCAGACATTTCAGAAAAGAAATGCAGGAAACTCTAATAGTGATGTTTCTCTGTGTAGTGGGAATGCCATTTTTATTTGTACCCTTTTGTTCTCGTTAAATTTTTATCGTGAACTTGTTTTGTTTTTACGAGGAAAATCTAGTATTTAAAAATTTAAAAAGCAGCCAGAAGGAAAAAATCTAAAATTGTGGCACTATAGCCCATACCAAACCCTGAAACCTGCTCTAGAACTACATCTTACAGTGTACTTCAAAATTCATTGCTTTTTTGTATATATGTTATATTTCACAATGAAATTAAATTTATAACACAAATAAAGGCTCATCTACCATTTGCAACTTAATTGAATCAAAAGTTCTGCTCAGCAAATATTTACTGAAAGTGGACTATTTACCAGATGCTGAAGATACAGAGATGAATATGATGTAAGCCCCTGCCCTCCAGGAGCTTACATGTCTGGAGAGCAGGAGACGGAGGCAGGCATCCAAGTATTTAATTACTCACCTAGATGAATGAGGCAGAAAAGATTCCTCCTTTAAGACACTCAGGACTCCCTGGGAACCCAGGCTGGACACTCGTGCACAGATAACAGCGTTTCTTATCATCTCAGGCGACAGAATAAAATCTCCACCAGGAGACAGGTCTTCCCAGCTCCCCCAGGAATTGGAACGTAGCCATGCTTTGAAGCACCTTTTTTAGTTACACAGTAAAACATTAACCTCTTAAAGGTGATCTCTTCGCTGGGTCTGGGTCAAGGGACCCAGTTCTCAAATGCGAGCCCCCTCTCCACAGGAACTGCAGGTCTATTCAGCCTTATACACTGGGCAATTACGAGGAATTGGGAAAGGGGGCACCTACAGCTTTTATGATAGGCAGAGGGAGCTCCAGCTACAGCTTTGTAACAAGAATTAGTCGTGAAACATCATTGCCCCTTCCTCCAACCCCCGCTTTAATGCTAACGGCTGGTGGCTCCAAAAGAGGTTGTTTAATAGTTCTATGGAGAGCTCAGAGGAAGAGTGATTTCCAGCTCCCCACACTTCCTGCAGGTGGGACTCCAAACTCGCATTCTTCCGCTGATGGCCCTGCTGCCAGAGGGAAAGAATGGGGTCAAGGAACAATCTATCCTGTGGAGCCCAGTCTTTCAGAGCCAGGGGTCCCGGGCAGACCTTCCACCAGCAGTGTGGGGGACACACACGCTGCTGTGAAGATCAGCGAATGGCACTAATGAGATGGCGTGGCCTCATCCCACTGCAATATGACTCTGTGCAGAGATCCACATCAAAAGGTTTCCCAAACTGGGGCAGGAATTAAAGACGAAGAAAGTACTGCTAGGCTGGGCAGGGGAGACTAATAGCACCCCTCATCTGCTTTCATAAGTAAACGTGGGCTCTCTCCCTTCAGACTGTTACCTGAACAGGCCTCCAGAGGGGCCATCACCACATGGACAGCGTGGAACAGCCTGTCCACCTTCAAAGCCACTACCAGAGAGCCCCTATGTCTGCAGAAATAGCAGAAATATGTCAAATGCCACAAATCGAGTGGGGAGGAGGTGACAGAGAAGCTCTCAGCACTCTCCATTGGCAGCAAAAACAAAAGCAATAGCATAGAGGACTCAAGAGGGGCAGTCGGACATGTGGTATCCTGTTCCAACAGTGCCAGATCTTGGACAAGTCAAACTCCCTAAGGCACTGTCCCCGTATCTGGAAAATACAGTCTGACTTGTGAGTTGTTGGGTAAACTGAGAAACATTAGTGGGCACGCTTTGTGAATGTCATGTCATATGAGCACGTAGCCCTTGCTCCAAGGTAGCTGACTCATACATTCCCTTCTCTGGGAAATATGAGAAGCCCTCTCTAAAAGATCTTCACTTCATGGAGGAGAAATGTAGTATGAGAAGGACCTGAAGAACTTACAGGCAATAGGTGCTCAAATTATACGTCTTTGTTTAACTTTGGAAGAGGGCTTATCAAATAATAAAGAGGGGGCAGACCATGGTGGCTCAGCAGGCAGAGTTCTCACCTGCCATGCCGGAGACCTGGGTTTGATTCCCAGTGCCTGCCCATGTAAAATAATAATAATAATAATAAAGGGGGGGAGACTTACTTCACATTTATCTTTCAAAAGAGATGAAATAAATTTTACAATTCTTATTTTATTTTTCCACATAACATCCTAGTAAGAGGGAAGGAGAATATTTGTGCAACCAGATGCTGTAATAGTATGGTGGTAAGGGCCTTGGAAAAGCAGCTCTACCACTCTGTGCCTCAGTTTCCTCATAGGTCATAGTTCCTACTTCACAGGACATGTAAAGCACTTGGAACATGCCAGGTATCAAGGAAGCTATCTATTTATTCTCTTTTATTAATGGCCCCGTTTTGTGCTGGAGGAAATGAGGAAGAGATGATGTTTTCCTTGTTCATGCACCAGAAAGTGGAGCAGTTTCCAGACAAGAGTGAGATCAGAGTCTGTTACCGTCCCGTAAACATGCTCCTTCCTTTCATTTGCTACCACACTGGAGCAAAGCCTCCTTACTGGCTTCCCTCCCTCCTTGCCCTGCTCCAATCCTTCATTCCTGTTTTAGATCATGTCTCTCGACTTCTGAAAGACCAAAACCAACCTTGCATTTTCCCAAATGTATTTTACTTTCACTTAGAGTTTGGGTCCCTCTCTCAGGCCCCTCCCACTGCTAGGCCCACCCACTCTCAGCCCGCCACCACAGGTTCCGCCTACTATCTGGCCCCTCCCACTCTCAGACACCCTCCTGCTCTCAGGAGTAGCTACTATTTTTTTTTTTTAATGGTTCTTAAACCAAGGTGACCTCAAACTTAATTTTCCACATGTTGGAGGCCAGGCTGTAATACTTAACATGATTTTGTTCTAGGACCAGAGATAGAATAAATTAGATGCAGGAAATGACTTGCAATTCCTGGATTTGGCCACTCTCAAAGACTCCAAATTTGGCCCATTCTCAGAAAACCCCCACATGGGGGTGGGGAGGCTGGAGAGTAGGGGGTTGGACCCTTCTTTCTTCAGGAAGGCCATCCTTCCCCTATTGTCACTGGAGTATACCTGGCACCTCTAGGCTCGTTGATGACCAGGTGGGAGAACAGAGGCCAGAGGGAACCCCAGTTGAAGGCCCACCTTCTAAGTATTAATTTCCTATGCCAGGACCTACCATTTCCCATAGCAGATGACAGTAGGAATGTTGGAAGAAAAAAAAAATGTTACTCCCTCTAAGAGAAATCCGCCACTACCCAGTCACTTGGGACCTGACCTCCAGTCAGCAACAAAAAGCTCAAAATCTTAAGTCTGAGCTGCTCATTCCTCCACAGCCCCGAGTGCAGCATTAAGGGTATAAAGGTATAGTTCAGAGCCACCTTCCACTAACTCAAACCTGCTCCTTTCTTTTTTTTTTTTTAACTTCTTTTTTTATTGTAAAATATAACATACATAGAAAAAAAAATAAATTTCAAAATACATATTTTGATTTGCTAAACCTGCCAGAATGCAATATACCAGAAATGGATCAGCTTTCACAAAGGGGATTTATTAAGTTATAGGTTTATGGTTCTAAGCTCATAGAAAATGTCCAAAGTAAGTCATCCAGAGAAAGATACCTTGACTCAAGAAAGACTGATGTCTGTCACATGAGAAGGCACATGGCTGGCATCTGCTGGTCCTTGTTCCTGATTCCATTGCTTCCAGCTTCTGATTCCAGTTGCTTCCTCTCTAAGCATTATAGACACTCACTTAGCTGCTTTGGTGTAAAACTCTGGGTTTCACCTATTACCTTAGCATGTCCTGGGCCAGAGATTTCTTTTCTTCAGGTTCTGGCTATTTCTGTGAGTCCTGGTTTAGGAGCCAAGCTTTTTCTGTCTCAATCTCAAAATGTCTGTGTCTGTCTCTGAGCTATTTTCTCTCCGTGAGCTTTCTTAAAGTAAACTAATTAAGACCCACCTTGAATGAGCAGGGTCACATCTTATTCTAATCACAAGCTCACACCCAAAATTCGGTGAGTCACATCTCCACAAAAACAATCTGGTAAAGAAGTCCCACCCTATAATATTGGATCTGTATTAAAAGAACATGGCCGGGCAATGTGATGGTGGCTCAGTGGCAGAATCCTTGCTTCCAGAGACCCAGGTTCGATTCCTGGAGCCTGCCCATGCCAAAAAGAAAAGAGCACGGCTGCCTCCACGAACTTGGATTAGGATTAAAAGAGCATGGCTTTTCTGGAGTACAAAACAGTTTCAAACCAGCGCAGTACATTTTAGGAAGTAGTTAAAGAACAGATTTCAAAGTTTGGTATGGGTTACAGGTTTTCTCCTAGCTGCTCAAAGACATTAGAGACTAAAAGGAAATATCAATATAATGATTCAGTAGTCATGCTCATTTGTTAAATCCTAACTTCTCTGTTATAGCTCCTCATTCTCCTTTGATCATGCTCCCCATCTTTAGAGATATTTGGACTAGACCCATTCTAACATTTTTTAGGTTGAAAAGGTGTGTCAACAATATGGGATAGGGGATAGAACTGGTTTATGTTCTTGGAGAACCTGGCACCTCAGGCTTCAGGCATCGGAAGGTTTTAGGTTTCTGAAAAGTACAGTTAGTGCATGCAATTTTGTAGAATTTCAGATAAAGCCCTGGGTGTTCTTTAGGGTTAACAGGAATGATGTTGCTTGGGGTTTGGCAAACTATGGCAATTAGCAATATCTAGTTGAAGCTTCCATAAGAGTGGCTTCCAGAATAGCCTCTTTTTAAAATATTTTTACTGACAAATCTTCACACATTATCAGACAGTCGTATAGTCATCACTGTGTCAGTTTGAAAGGATTATGTTCCCTAGAAAAACCGTATTTTAATTTTGATCCATCGTATGGAGGCAGCCATTATCCCTGATTCAGCATGGTACGTTGGAAACTTGATTAGGTTATCTCCACAGAGATGTGATGCGCCCAATTGTGGGTGTCAACTTTTGATTGGAGGGAGATGTGACCCCACCCATTCCAGATGGGTCTTGATTAGTTTACTAGAATCCTTTAAAAGAGGAAACATTTTGGAAGAAGCTGCAGAGCCACAAGAACCACGACAGCCCACACAACCAGACACCTTTGGAGATGAAAAAGGCAAACGTCCCTGGGGGAGATTCATGAAACAAGAAGCCTGGAGAGAAAGCTAGCAGACTTCACCATGTGCCTTTGCAGTTGAGAGAGAAACCCTGAACTTCATTGGCCTTCTTGAAGCGAGGTATCTCTCCCTGGATACCTTAGTTTGGACATTTCTATAGCCTTGCCTTCATTGGACATTTTCACAGCCTTAGAACTGTAAACTTGCAACTTATTAAATTCCCCTTTTTAAAAGTCATTCTGTTTCTGGTATATCGCATTCCAGCAACTTGCAAACTAGGACATTCATTGTGACCATTTTTAGAACATTTGCATCACTCCAGAAAAAGAAATAAAAAGAAAAACTCATAATCCCATACCCCTCACCCATCCCTCTCATTGACTGCTAGTATTTCAATCTACTCAATTTATTTTATTCCTTATGCCCCCATTACTTATTTATTTTTTATCCATTTTTTTTTACTCATTTGTCCATACCCTGGATAAAAGGAGCATCAGACACAAGGTTTTCACAATCACACAGTCACATTGTAAAATTTACATCGTTATAAAATCATCTTCAAGAATCAATGCTACTGGAACACAGCTCAACAGTTTCAGGTACTTCCCTCCAGCCACTACAATATACCATATAGTAAAAAAAGATATCTATTTAATGTATAAGAATAACTTCCAGGGTAACCTCTTGACTCTGAAATCTCTCAGCCACTGAAACTTTATTTTGTCACATTTCGCTATTCCCCCTTTTGATCATGAAGGCTTTCTCAACCCCCTGATGCTGGGTCCCAGAAAATTCTCCCACATTGTCAGGGAGATTTACATGCCTGGGAGTCATGTCCCAAGTAGAGACATGTGAGTTCACCTGCCAAGTTGGCTTAGAGAGAGAGGCCACATCTGAGCAACAAAAGAGACTCTCTTGGGGTGGCCCTTATACATAATTTTAAATAGGCTTAGCCTATCCTTTGTAGGAATAAGGTTCATAGGGGTAAATCCCAAGATCAAGAGCTCAGCCTATTGATTTGGTTGTCTTCAGAATAACCCTTGACTCTATTTGACTCACTTAGTCACTGATGCCTTTTTTGTTACATTTCTTTCCCCCTTTTTGGTCAGTAAGGCATTCTTGATCCCACAGTGCCAGGACTAGGTTCATTTCTGGGAGCCATGTCCCACATTGCCAGGGAGACTCACTCCCCTGGACATCATGTCCTACATAATGGGGAAGATAATGATTTTACTTGCAGAATTGGGCTTAGAGAGCCTGCTCCTTTCTTAATGTCGTGCTCTGGTACAAGCTGAAGATCAACCTTGGCTGTCTTTCCTACCCTCTTCCAGTTCTCACACTTCCCCCAAAACAAGTAGCATTCCTTAGGCGTAGCGCATTGTAAATCAATACACAAAAAAGAAGCATTTCTCTTAAAAAAGTAATCTTGTAAGATGCAAGAAGCCAACAACATAAACATTCACAGTTTAGCTCCCTAGAGTCATAGCCTTTCAAAGACATTTTCAGATTATATGTGCATTACATTTACCTAATAAAATTGTATATTTGGGTAGCATTTTTAGAATAAGGAAATGGGATGCTTTGAAAGCATACTCCAGTCTTTTTATCCTGTAAGAAAGAAAATTGCTGGCAGCTTTAAAATGGAAGGGTTTTTAGCTCCTTTCACACTCCTCTAGGATTTAAGAATCTCAGGGATGGTTCTTGCCAAGACTCAGATTCACAGTACCCAGTATTCTCATCATGCTGCCATCTTTGCAGAAAGGAAGCACAGAGCTCAAGAGTGGGAGCTCAAGCTTGACATTATTATTGTAGCAGAATATCTATTTTCCTCCCCCACAACTTGCTACATAGATTAGTGCCTTTTTCTCTGCAGTTTATAACTGAACTCTCTGGAAAATCTATACCCAACTTCCTCAACTGGGACACCATATTTTATCCTGCTTTGGAGCCCAAGAGAAGTGTGACAGTATGTGTCATTTGGACATTAGGAAGGGCCAAGCATCCCTGGCTTTGCTCTCAAACATACTGCTCTACCACTATCAAGTTTCCTCACTCTGACTGTAAAATGCTTTATAGAAATATCCAATCTCTCTCTAAGCGAAGTTCTTATTTGGCACAAATTATATAGAAGGAGGAGAGGAAGGCACTGAAAAACAAATAAGTAACTTTTTAAAAGCTTTCAGAATCAAATGTAAAATTCATTAAGAAAAGTAATGGAAATTTTATGGCTGGTGCACAGATAAATTCACTGCTGCCTCTCAATTCATCAAGCATACATACGAGAGTGTATACCAAATTAATTGGAACTAACAGCCTCTTAGAAACTCTAACCAGCTGCAGACTCAAGGTAAACTAGTTGGAGCAAAACAAAGAACTCCTCCTCCTCCCCCATTCCCAGCACCTGATTGCATTGAAGGCTAGGCTTTTTCAACTCTAAAAATGTTGAACAACTTTGTTCTTCCATGACTGCCTAGCCATCATCTGCCATTCAGGTCCAAACAGGGTCAGAAATGGGAATAGATGAGGTTTCTTTGGATATTAGGAATCCCGTTTCCATTTCAGCAAAGTTATGAAGACAAAGTTCAATGATTCTCAAAAATACAAATGTTCTAAAACTGATTTAGATAGTCTGCTTGGATTGCATTGATTAGAGAAGGTGTTATGGGTTGAACTGCATTCCACAAAAAGACATGCTCCCAAGTCCTAACCTCCGGTCCTGTGAATGTGACCTTATTTGGAAATAGAGTCTTTGACGATGTTATTAGTTAAGATGAGCCCCAACCATTACAGTGGGCCTTAATCCAAAGTGACTGGTGTTGTTATAAGAAGGGGAGAATTGGACATAGACAAACACAGGAGAGAATGCTATGTGGCAACTGAGAAAAAAATTGAAGCCCAAGGAGTGCCAGCAAATCACCAGAAGCTAGGAAGAGGCAAAGAGGATTCTCCCCTACAAATTCAGAATCTTGCCTCCAGACCCAGGAGACAATAAATTTCTGTTGTTTCTAGCCACCCTGTTTGTGGTAATTTGTTACGGCAGCCCTGGGAAACTAAAACAGGAGGGAAAGTTGAATTCGAATGATTCACTTTCCATTACTTTTTAAGATAACTTGGAGAGGAAGCTTTTAACTGCTTCCTTCAAATTAATGTTCTAGTTCTTGGACATGGTTTCAAAACAGACCATTCAGCAGATCAAATGAGAAAACCAAAGAGACTCTGTGTAATTCATTATAATTGTTTGTTTTAAAGAACATGGAGGAAATGTCTTCCTAAAGACAAGTCAGTACTATCTACCTTAATTTAAAACAAATTCAAAAGAGAAAGCCAATTTTATTTTATTAGTAATTATTGATTATTTATAATCAATTAATAACAGTAATATTAATGTTATTGATAACAGATAACATTTATTGAGTATTTACTCCATGCAAAGCACTATGCTAAGCACTGTACATATATTATCTCATTTAATGGTCACAACAAATCAATGTGATTACTGCTATCATAATTCCCATTTAAAAGATGAAGAAACAGTTAAGCAACTTATCCAAGTTCAGACAGCTAGCATATTTGTTCCAACCCAAAGTTAAGTTGCACCTATGAAAGCTCAACCATCACAAGCAATGACCTAATAGTAAAAGCCAATTCCTAAGCCTGTAGATTTTTGTCCTCAGAGACAACCATAGAGAATTTGGGTAAGCCAACAGAAAAGTTTTATTTTAACAACCACACATAGAGGGAAGGTGGGTTTGGTCAGAAAGTTTTAGACCAGATTTTGATCCTCCTGTTTGGGATGCTGTGACAGTTAATTTCATGTGTCAGAGTGGCTAGGCAAAGGTCCAGGTGTCCAGGTGTCTGGTCAAACACTGGCCTAGATGTTGCTGTGAAGTTATCTTGTCAATGTGATTAGCATCTATAATCTGTGGATTTTAACTAAAGGAGATTATCCTCAATAATGGGTGGGTCTCATCCAATCAGTGGAATGACTTAAGGACACAATACTGACATTTCTAAGAGAAGAAATTCTGCCTCAAAACTACAACATCTAATAGGGGGAACAAATGTTAAAATAAATTTAGTTTGAAATGCTAGTGATCAATGAAAGGGAGGGGTAAGGGGGTATGGTGTGTAAATTTTTTTTCTGTTTTTGTTTTATTTTTCTGTTCTCTTTTTATTTCTTTTTCTGAATTGATGCAAATGTTCTGGGAAATGATCATGATGATGAATATGCAACTCTGTGATGATATTGTGAATTGTTGAGTGTATGTGTTGGGAATGTTTGTGTTTCTTTCTTGTAATTTTTTTTTAATTAAAAAAAAAAAAACATCAACCCTTGTCTGAGTTTCCAGGCTGCTGGCCCGCCCTGCAAATTTCAAGTTTGTTGTACTCACAATTGTGAGCCAAAATAAATCTATTAGTAAATATACATATGGCCTGAAAAAAAAAATATATATATACATATGGCCTGTTGGTTCTGCTTCTCTGGAGAACCCTGACACAGACACCAAATCTGAACCCTGAGGCTGTCACCCTCCTGAAGTAGGTGCCTTGCAGTTCAACAATACATAGAAGGGAGAAGACTTCCACATGGTTCTAAAAAGTAGTCATTTGGGTTATTTGTCCAAAAATAAAATAAAGATAAAATGGAGACTACCAACTCCTGAGTTATAATTACTAGAAGTGCTGGCAGTTACTGTGAGAGGGGGAAGTCTTCTGAAAAAAATAATTCCCTAACTTGGGTTGCCTATTCCTTCTGTCTCTCCCCCATGGGAAAGTCTCAGACAACTTCCAGCAGGCATCTTTGGAGCAGTTACTATCTGGGCTAATACTGACCACAGGCTGAGACAGCCTGTTAAATATCAAAGGGAGCTTTTCCAAAAAGAGATAAAAATGAACAAATCTGGATGAGAAGTTATTTTTACTTGCACAATATTATAGATGTATCAATCCTATCAACATTTCCTAATTGCCTTCTATGTGCCATGCTCAAGGCAAGATCTTAGGACCCAACTATAAGTGATCTTAGGTGATTTTTTTGGTCCCCTTTAAATGAAAAGAGTGACCATTCAAAGAAGAAATTATAATTATTTAAATGAGGGACTTCAGGCAGGAACACGAAGGTAAATGCTTTGATCAGTTTATACCTTTCAAAGTTATGAGATGTCTAATTAGATCTCTGGAGACTTGCTAACTT
Source organism: Myrmecophaga tridactyla (assembly GCA_004026745.1). Lineage (NCBI taxonomy): Eukaryota > Metazoa > Chordata > Mammalia > Pilosa > Myrmecophagidae > Myrmecophaga > Myrmecophaga tridactyla. The sequence continues at coordinate 20,084 of PVIY010017564.1, read as the reverse complement.
CAGACTTAGATATTTGTTTTGTGTTTCTGGATGACTGCTTAATTACCCACTTGTAGGGAGCAGCAAGTAAGCAAACACCTGGTGAAAGTTCTTTTCAGTGGTGGTTTTGTCAGGGCCTCTATCAGATATCAGATAGGAATGCATTTTGGCTGTAAGTATTGGAAAATTCAGTTAATGGCAGCTTAACTATACAAGGTACTATTTGTCTTGTATAACAAAAAGTCTGAAAGTACTTCCAGGGCCAGCAATGCAGCCCCCAGATGCCATCAGATACCAAGTCTTCATCCATGTTTTGCTCTACCATCCTTAGCTTGCTGGCTTTCATCCTTATGCTGACTGCCTCCTGGCTGCCAGTTGGCTGCCACATTGCCAGCCATAATGTCTGCATTCCAGAAAGAAATAAGGGAGAAGGGGAAGAAGTAGCACCAGCAGATTTCTGCTTATATCTCATTGTCCGGCACAGTTATGACAACGCCGCTGCTGACTGTTAAGACTAGAAAATCAATGTTTTCTCTGTTTTTCTTCTTTAACAGCCTCTCTAATTGAGACAAAAAGAGAAAAAGATGTTAAAAGTGAAAATGAGATCACCCAACTAAGAGTATCTGTCACACCTCCACCTATGAAGAGAGGCCTAGGACCTTTTTGGGGGGGAGTAGGGGTTCCTGGATTTTTTAAGAAAGAAAGAAATGCAAAAAGGGGGAGATTTGCAAAAAGCTGTAAAGTATTTTAAATGTGTATGTTTAACAAATGGACAATTTTTTTTTAATACAGTGACCACAGGTAGAACTTCAACCTTTGAGAGGCCAGGCCAAATAGTGCTCCTGCCTTACCCCTGCTCCCCAGCCCTCCATGATAAGCCCTGGTTATGGGTCCTGAGCTGTAAATTGTGATGGTGGGAGAAACTAGGAAGCCTTTTCCCATCAGCATTCTCAAGAAAAATTCATCATGACAGTACTTGTCACATAAAGTTAAGGAAGGGGATCTGAAATCAAATGGAAATGTTCTAAAAATGGCCATGGTGACAAATGCACAGCTATGTGATGATATTATGAGCCATTGATTGCACACCATGTATGGACTCTATGTGTGTGAAGACTTGTCAATTAAAAAAAAAAAAAGAAAAAAAGGACAGAGAAAGTTCCTGAAATGGTTCACAAATTATAAAGGGATGCTATTTGGATGTTCACAAAATCCAATAGGATAACCCTAAAATATTTGGGAAGATTATGAGTCTTATTTTAAAGGAAATCACATATGATTTCATATGCCATTCTCAAATGTGTGTCCTTCTTATATTCATCTAGAACTGTGTGATCCAGTGTGGTAGCCAAAAGCCACATGCAGCTATTGAGCACTTGAAAAGGGGCTGGTCCAAATTGAAATGTGCTGTAAGTGTAAAATTCACACCAGTTTTCAAAGACTTAGTAAAAAAAAAAAAAAAAAAAAAAAGCCATGTTTCTCATTAATAATTTTTTGTGCTGAATACATGTTGAAATAATGTTTTAAAAATAACGAGTTAATAAAAGGTATTAATGGAATTAATTCCACCTGTTTCTTTTTTACTTTTTTCAGTGTGGCTACTAGAAATTTAAAAATTACATATATGGCCCATATTTGAGGCTTGCATTATATTATATTGGACTGTACTAGTCCAGATGGATGATACCTTACAAAAGTCTGTAACAGATGCTCCATCCCATATCCCCTTAGCCCACATTTACAAGTTCCAGCAGCTGCAGCTGAATGGTTCCCACCCATCTCATTCATCCATGCCGACAGCCTCCCAGTTCCCACCTCCAGGGGGCGTCTCTCTGCTTCTCTATCTGAAGGTCTCTAACACCCTGGGAAGTGCCTGGGATTTAATGGCCCCAGAGGCATCTCTCAAACAATAGGTTAATGAACATCCCATCTTTAGCCGTCTCAGCAGGACAATTTAGTTGCCCACAGTAACGGCTTGCTTATTAACACAACTTTATTGACTCTTCTCCCTTCCCTTTCTTACCTCCTCACTCCCTCATTGGTGTTTCCTGGTGACACCCTTCACCTAGTGTCTGACTCAGCTCTACTTTCAAGGGACCCAAACTGAGGGAGTGACTCAAACGTTTTCACAATCCCTCTTAATAGGACTTCACAAGTCATGATGAATTTTCTTCCTAGGCTATTACCAGACAAGATGTCCTTTTCAATTCATTTAGGATTCCATTATCAGCGGCTTTAAAAATAAAAGATTCTGCTTTAATTAAGCAAGTAACATATCATTTGAAAGAGCTTGCATATTTTCTTCTTGCAAAAAAGTGTTGCCTTAATTGTCAAGTCATTAAGGACTTTGCTTGGCTTCTTTGGACCACTTTATTCTGCTTTGGGACGGTAGCAATTTCTCTTATCTGTCAAAATCAAACTCCATATGAGTATTAAATACATTTCTCATCTGGTCTGCAAGAGGAGGCACCCAGCAGGGCAGCAGTTTTGGAGGGGGCAGCTACCAGGCTCTGTAGACGATAGTCTGACAGTAGGCTGTTCTGAACACCCTGACCCCTTGTCGTTGTCTGATCCTGTGCCTGACTGACAATAGAGTACATTAAAAATCGTCATAATAAATAAATAAAGGGACTTCAGAATCAAATGGAGCCCGGTATAAACCCTATCTCCATCACCTACTAGTGTAACCTTAAACCATTCATTCTTTCTGAGCCTCAATCTTCCTCTCTATAGTATGAGGATAGAGACAATCCAGGGGCATTTGGTCCAGGCCTCACATTTAAAAGATTTTTGACATTGTATTCAAGTAGAATATACATATATGTTGTTTAAAAAGAAAAAGGTTTTAAAAAATCATCCAGTGCTCGCTTCAGCAGCACACACTAAAATTAGAAAGATGCAGAGATTAGCATGGCCCCTGCGCAAGGATGTCACGCAAGTGCGTGAAGCATTCCATATTTTTATACCTCAGTTTGAGGGCCCTTTTATTTTATCAGCCAAGATTTGATTTTTAAAGGGAAACATTCTATTTGTTATGAGTTAAGAAAATGTTTTTCTAAGCTACTTACTTGTCATATTTGCTTTAAGTCATTTTACTGGAAAATTTATTTATTCAAGCATACAAAAAATGGATAATATTGTTAAATAAATAAGGGACTTTAAAAAAAAATAATCTAATTTTAATAAGCCTTCCAGACATTTCTTCATACTTTTTTATCTATTGGCAGCCTTAGAAGTATCCTGAGCTTCTCTTGACCCAGAACCCTAAATAAGGATAATAATTCCTGTGTGCCCAACAGTTCCCTTCACTGATTCACTGGGGGCATGACAAAAAGTGAGACTTGTTCCGAACCACCTACTCTGTCTTTCTTCTCTTTATTTCTTCTTGGCAAGGTCCCCATTCACCTTTCCCTTCAGCCTTCCCACTGCAGCGCATTTGTAGTCCAGGACTTCCCAGTATGCCTCTTCTATCTTACCTCTGGCTCTCAAATAGGGCATTCACGTGGACCCTCATTCCAAGAACCAATACTTGATGTGTGCTGAGATGGTTCTCACTCAGGAACTATCTCCATGGGAAGTTCTGACAGTCCCTTTCCAAATCCCTGAACCATATACTGAGTCTACTTGGCAGAGCTGCTTGAAAATAGTATGCATACTATAACTAGCAAAGTCACGGATATACATACTCAATAATTGCTAGGTTTCTCCTCTTCTATCCAATACATATCTTCTGGTCTGAAATCTTCTCAGGAAGCTTGGACTTTATTTGGGGTTTCTATTTACTCAGAAATAATTACAGAGTCCTTGCAAAATGTACAGCACCTCACTAGACTCTAGCGTAAGGAGGGGAAGAGGAAAGCTACAAAGAAGCTTAAGATGCCTACCCTTCCAGGAACTTATGCTTTAGTGGAATCTAGTAGAAAGTCCTCAATAAAAGTTTGGTAAATGAATGAAAGACACACATACCAGGAAAAGCTAATATATATATATATGTATATTTATGTATGTATTGTCAGGAGTTGCATGAGGTTTAAGACAATGATATTGGCTACAGACACCCAGGAATGCCCAAACCCTGCTTTACCCAGCCTCCTTTCCACACTGTGAGGCCCTCACACAAAGGCTGATGACAAATAAGAATTGAAAATCCATGATATTTTTAATTAGCTGAAATTATGTTCTGTCTGAAGGCCAAATGGTCTTTTCCATCTTCCTAAACCCAAACCTAAATCTTGGCATTGTATAAGAGACAATGAGAGGTGGGTCCACTGGTTACCCATAGGAGAGAGGAGAACAGAATAAAAATGGCTAGTCCTATCGAGGGTAGATTGTCCGAATTCTGGTTAAGAAACTGAGGTCCCTGGAGGGAGACAATAATTACGTGGGAAACTGTGTTTTCACATGCAGTTGCCCCGTCCAAGAGGAAACATGGCCAATCAGTGGAGGGGGTGGGCGGGGGGCTGAGAGCAAAGTCTCCTCCCTCTATGCTAAGAGACAGAGAGAGCGAGAGTGAGAGCAAGAGCAACAGAGAGAAAGAGAAAGAGAGAGAGAGAGAGAGAGGTAAACATATGGATACACATATATAATTGACAAGAAAGTGGCAGGCAGAAAAGGCCATAAAACTCAAAGAGAAATGAACTCACTGTGGGCCAAAATGATAAAAGAAGTAACAGGATATTATTTGGTGATGTTGCTCTTACCTTAAGCATAGAAAAGTCCATCATATCAAGTAATGCCGGGGAGAAATTTGCTCATCTGCTTCCTTCCCCTGAACCTCCTAAGGCACTCTTAGAAGGGAGCTTGCTTTTTATTTTTCTCACCCCTTAACAATCTCAATAAATGGATGTTCTATAAACAAACCTATTTTGCAGTCATTGACCAGAAAGTTCACAAGCTGGACCCTATTTAAACATTCATAAGAGAAGAGAGCTACTTGATTATTTGATGATATTCTTTCCACATCTTCTTTCTGGGTATTTTCCATAATTGCATTGTCTACAAACACAACAAGGATTGCTGCTCCTAATAGCATGTGGCATTTTGTAGGCACCTTTGAAGGAAACGTAACAAAGCACTTTAAACAACTGCTCATTAACTGTGCAGTTCTGTTTGAGGGCCGAGCACCCTACATTACTAAAACGGAAGCATCCAAGCATTCTAAACGTGCCTGATGCGTAATGGAATATGCTTGTTCACTAAGTATTAAGGAAAATGGTGTCATTTGACCAGTATTAATAAAATGTTGCCCTCTCTATTTCACTTAACTTATGATATTTAGAGAAATGTTATATTTTATGTTGGTAACAGGAAATGACTTTTAAGTCATTAAGTTTTTAAACTCTGAACCCCAACTCTCACTATTTCTGCCTATCTTTCTTCTGCTCCTTAGCCAAGGTTCACAGCCCAAATGTTTGTCTTATTCATCTCTGTTTCCATGGATCTGGAAACAGTGGTAAATATAATACAAGTTTATTGTATTACAATACTTTTCTACAGTAAAGCAGACTTTTCCTGTGTTCACACCATCAAGGCACTGATCTTGAAACTTTGGCTAAAAGGGCAAAAACAAATCCATGAAAATAAAGGTGAAAAATAGCCTACAAATTTGCATGCGTTTTTATCTGTCAATATTTTTGCTATCCCCTTACATTATGCCCTGGTTTCAAAAGAAATTCAGTACATAAGAAACAGAGAGAAACGGGGCTCTGGGCCATTGGGAAGCTTGGGTGGTTTAGTTAACTTCAGCTTTCAATTTCTATATTGAATTGAAATATAGGATATATTTTTGGTATTCAGAAGAACCTTAAAGAGTTTTGGAATTTGGATGTCTAAAGCACCACATTTTGATGCACCCCAGTGCTTGTGCCAATCATATGAAAACTTTTGCCAGGGATATATGGAATAGAATTCTAGTTTAGGGAAGCCAGTTATGCTAGCATTTGGCAAAAATGGGTACTGGGACTTCCATATTTTTGCTTCAAGGTTTGACTTATTGGCTGGCACAGGGTACCCCCACAGTAGACACTTTTTAAAAAGTGGGGAACTTAAGCAATTAGCTACTTAATTAAAGGAAAATAACACTACACTATAGATTATGGGGGGGGTGGATATTCAGCCTCAATAATCCAGACCATGTATAGCAGAATCCACTAGATGAATGCTCAACTCACTAATTGGGCTCTTTGCATGATGTACCAAACAGATGGGAAAAATTGATGCCAGGCATGATACTAGATGGGAGAATACAAAGATAAATGATCTACAGTACCTGTTCTCAAGCCCAGAATCTAATGGTGACCTGGATACATTAAAATAGATTAGACTGATAGAGATAGATAAAGATTAGATGAATTCTACCTGGGAGAGTAAAGAAAGAGGAAATGGTAGTTAAACTGGCTCTATAAAGATATCTCACCATTCACCCAAAGGACAAGGTGATAGAGGAACCCGAGGCCATGAGAACAGTTGGGCAAGATATTTGCATTTTATGTTCTATAAAATAGCAGCAGCAGTCCGAATTGACTTGTTTTTTTCACATGGGCAGGCACCGGAAACGAACCTGGGTCTCCAGCATGGCAGGGGAGAAGTCTGCAACTGAGCCACCATGGCCCGCCCCGAATTGACTTTTTAAGTGATAAGAAGGAAGTCTGCAAAATCAGTATAAAGTTCCTAGAAAACAGGAAATACATCTTAGCAAATTTCTTCTTTTTTTTTTTTTTAACAACAAAGAGCAGTGGTTCCTAAAGTGTGGTCTCCAAACAGTAGCATAAGTTTTACCTTGTTAGAAATACACTTTTTTGTCCCTCCCACCACAACTCAGAAATTCTGGGGGTGGAGCAGCAACCAGAGGTCTAAGGTGCCCTCCAGGTGACTCTGATTCTACTGTGGGAGAACAGCTGCCTCAGAACAAGCAAATCACCCTGTGATATGCTTTCATAAATCTAATTCACAGGAATGTATTACATTAGTGACTCCTAAACTTCTGCCCATGCATAGCCTCAATGCCAGGCTTGACAAAATTTTTCACTGATCCCCAGTGAAATAAGATATATGAGGCAACCAAGAGTTTTTCATGAAGCTAACTTTTTTTTTATTTACTGGATAAATGTAGAGTCTTTCATTGTGAGATTACATACTTTCAACCTTTTTGGTTTTAAAAGGTTCATTCTTTTTATGAAATGATGGTAGTAAAAAGAATAATGGTATTTTTTCAAATAAACTTAAATAGAAAAATAGTTTGCAACCTACATTGCCCCCCAAAAGTTTTTTTCTTAATGTATTGGTCCGAAATATTGAGACATCTATAAGCTGATGCATAGCTTTGTCAGAAAAACAAAGCCATGTGAATATACTTTTTAACCTCTGTCAATAAAGTTTTACTGAGATTTTTGTCTATTGATGTTCCAAAAATATCCAAAATGAGTTTGAAATTCATAAACCCAAGTTTCAGTAGTATATAGATTTCATAAATGTCCACCGTCTCTAATGATTTTTATTCCAAGGCTACCTTTTTTTATATACTGTCATTTGGAAAACTACTTATTTGTGGTAAAAATATATGTAGCTATTATCACCTATGTTATAGTATGGTGGGTGTATTTTTGCAGCAGCTTTTTTAGATCCCCAAATACCTTGCTGGGAGAATATAAAAGGTAGGTAGAGAAAGTATCATAAATAAACTATCACTTATAATGTATATTCTTCATTCTCCTGCTCTAATGCACAATGTTATTTATTAGTTTAATCACTGTTGTGAAAATTGTTATTATCAATTCATGAAATAAAACTGAAAGTGGAAATTGGAAAATAGGAAAGAGAAAAATACATCCTATCTTGAGGACATATAAAATTTACTACACTTAATCCGTACATAGACAAACTACATTTATTTCTATTACAATACCTTATTCATTAAAGTATTAAATTGTCTCCTTCTCCTAGGAGTCTGGTTACAATTACAAGAAACCACTGGAGCATTAATGACCATTAGAACACAAACCTCGTCTCTTCACACTGTCTGCCACATCCCTTCATTTCTAGTCCATCTTAGACCCAGGCTTCTACACTTCTCAAGCCTCACATCATTGCAGAGATGAGAGGGTCACTTACGCAGGTTCAAATGTGCAGGAGCTTCTAAGGATTAAAAAAATTCTGAATGCATCAGCCCAGATGTCCCAGCCTGAGGGTCAGAGTTCTCTTTCCTCCCATTCAGGATCCTGAACTGTCCAGACGGACTTGCTGGGTGGTGCATTCAGTCTTCCCTGGAGACTGGTAATCCTTGTAATTACATATTAGGCCTGCTCATATTTTCCCCTGCCCTCCGGGTGCAAGAGGTGGAAGAACATATCTACCAAGAAGGGCCTCTGGCTTGCATATGTTGCCTTAAATTAGCCCTTGATCACCCTCAGCCTTTCATCATCTTGCCAGCAAATAGCTCCTAGCAAAGCCATTCAATCAAATCTTCACAGTGCCTGAGCTGGTGTGCCCATCAGTGCATCCTCTCTCACTGCTGATCCATTCCAACTCCCCACTTGTGGAAATTCTAATAATTAGACCATTGCAGCACACCAAGGCCTCAAATGACTTCATCTGCCACCAGCAGCAGGATTTTCATTGCCACTCGCTTCAAACCAAACTGCTGCTTCCTAGGAGCACTTCTGGATCAACTGTCTATAGTGGGTTGAATGGTGTATTCCAAAAAGGACTGTCCAAGCCCTAAATATTGGTACCTGTGAGTGTCCCCTTACTCGTAAAAAAAAAAAAAAAAAAAAATAGCCTCTTTGCAGATGTGATTAAGTTAAGAATCTCGAGATAAGATCACCCTGGATTAACCAGGTGTGTTCTAAATCTAATGACAAGTGTTCTTATATGAGAAGATACAGAGAAGAGGCTATGTGAAGATGAAGCAGAAACTGGAGTTATGCATCCACAAGCCAAGGAGTGCCTGCAGCCACCAGAATTTGGAAGAAGCAAGGAAGGGTCTCTCCTGGAGCCTTCAGAGAGAGCACAGACCTGCTGACACCCTGATTTCAGACTTCTGGCCTCCGTAATTGTTATGGAAAACACATTTCTATTATTTGAGGTAATCTGTTACAAAAGCCACAGACAAGTAATACACTGTTGAAGGTCAGGCTCCCTAGGAAACAGACTCTAAGGCTTCCAGTGCTCTAAGCAACCGTACCCTCAAGAGAATGAAGAGCAGAACTGGACAAAGGGTGACATTGAACTGGAGCAGAGACCTCGGCCCATCCCATGGGGAGCTCTGAAGCTGAGATGGCTCTTCAGAGTTGGCCAACCCTGAGGGAGAGGACTGTGCCTTTGTACCCCCAATTCAACTAGTCAGTGCGCAAGGGGTACAACCTTGAATGAGGCAGCTCCCTTCCCGGGAAGGGACTCCAACTGTGAACCCTCTGCTGCCAACATACGTGGCAGCTGTGGTGGGTATGCCCTCATCCTGAAGGGGACATCTGGTGGTGCATGTACTACAGCACACACTTCATCACGGAATCAACGACCAGAATAATGCAAATGACAAAAGATCATCATCCATGCTTGCCAGTTGAGCGTCTGCTGAAATTCTCAGCCTCATCTGCCAGAGCTCAAATTTCTACAGCCAAACTGGTTTCACATGTGTCTCCTAAAGAATCCATAAACCGGGTGTGCTCTTGTTTGCTAGCTGCCGGAATGCAATATACCAGAAACGGAATGGCTTTTTAAAAGGGGGATTTAATAAGTTGCTGATTCTAAGGCCGAGAAAATGTCCCAATTAAAACAAGTCTATAGATATGTCCAATCAAAGGCATCCAGGGAAAGATACCTTGGCATCTTCAAGAAGGCCGATGAAGTTCAAGGTTTCTCTTTCAAGTGAGAAGGCACATGGCGAACACAGTCAGAGTTTCTCTCTCATCTGGAAAGGCACATGGCGAACATGGTCAGGGTTCCTCTCTCCTCTGGAAGGGCACATGGTGAACATGGTGTCATCTGTTAGCTTTTTCTCCTGGCTTCCTATTTCATGAAGCTCCCCGGGAGGCATTTTCCTTCTTCATCTCCAAAGGTCACTGGCTAGTGGACTCTGCTTCTCGTGGCTATGTCGTTCTGCTCTCCCTGCATCTCTTTTCTCCAAAATGTTTCCTCTTTTATAGGACTCCAATAAACCAATCAAGACCCACCCAAACGGGTGGAGACATGCCATCACCTAATCCAGTTTAACAGCCATTCTTGACTAAATCACATCATCCAGGGAGATGATCTGATCACAGTTTCAAAAATACAGTATTGAATAGGGATTATTCTACCTTTATGAAATGGGATTTTGATTAAAACATGGCTTTTCTAGGGGGCATACTTCCTTTCAAACCAGCACAGGGTACATGGGTGATTCAGTGGTAGAATGCTCACCTTCCATGTGGGAGACCCAGGTTCGATTCCCAGACCGTGCACCCAAAAGAAAAGAACCCATAAACCTCCTGCCTCTGCACCTTGCCCCCTGCCCAGAATGCCCTGCTCCTCCCACTCTACCTTTGTGATTGTCTCTCATCCTGCCCACGCCCCACCTTTACCAGAAAGTCTTACCCTGGGCTCCAGCCCGTACAGCAGGTAACACCCGATACTGGTCATACAGCGTGGAGCGCACGCTGAATCCGCTAGCTCACTATTGTATATACATTTCCCTTGACCTTAACTAGAACTATGCTACCTGAACAGTGAATGACTAGCTCTCTAAGCCTCAGTTTCTCCATTTGTGTTAAAATTAGAATTTATTCACTTATTACTTCTAATGAAAATCTGCATACCTGCTATGTGTCAGACCTAGCCTTGGTTCCTACCTTCAAGAGCTCTGTGGAGAAACCATATTTATGGAATTTTCAGCTCAGCAGCACAGTGCCTGACTTATAAAAGCTAGAAAAGGGGCAATGGACAGCTCAATAGAAGTGCAAATGGAGAGCAAGAAGAGGAAAAGGTAGATTCTGAAAGAAATGGACATGAAGATGAGCACGGTCCAAGTTGTGTCTGCATATCTACAACCCCACACCTCCCTCCACAGACTTTCTATCTCTGAGAGTCACTCCTGACACCTAATGTCTGTAGTTACTAGTCTTAACCCAATTCTCCCAAATATTCAAGAACATTCTCCTCCCTCTCTCCAAAAATGAAAAGAAGTTCAGAAAAAGCAGCAAAGATAAAAAAAATTAAAATCAGTGTATAGGAGAGGAGTAAATTTGGGTGTTTGTCTTTAAATCTGTGCTAGTTCCTTTAGATTAAGATTGCCCGGAGGCAATGATCACTTCTATATTAGGTATTCCAGATTTACTTTAAGGATCAAAATCACTCTAAGGTATTAGTCTCATTGGTTTTAAAATTCTCGGAATGAATTTCTCCAGGGCTGGGGTAGATAAACGTCCCTCTTCTATGAGATCATGTCTCCTTTTTATAAAGTATTTTTGTTCCATTCTTCTGGAATTTCTAAATGTGTGCTTTCTCGATTTTGCAAATGGGAAGACCCTGGAGAAACGAAAAGAAGGCTGAGGAGAGAAGGGGGGATGTGGCGGCTGAAGATAAAAATATGACAAAGCACAAATCTCAGCCCATCCTGCCAGAGTGTCTGCCTGGGGTTCATCTTGAAAGACGCTCATCTTTCTAAAATACTGACTTCCAATCCCCAGATAAGGAAATCATGATCAGCCAAAAATGCTGACTTCAGGCTAGAAAGCCAATGTCTAAGAGATTGGAACAGTCGGTAACAGCAACTCTTCCCTGCTCTAAACTTCTGTGGAACTAAGTTTTTATTCTTTGCACTACTTCATAGCTGATCCTCTATTTCAAAAGTCTTAGAATAAACACTTCTAGGTTATACCTCAACAATTGTGCAAAGGGATCCAATTTGCTTAGTTTCTGACTTGCTACTGTAAAACTCCCAGGTTACCAGTAGGTGCTTTGCCTTGCTTTGCCCTTTCATCTCCCGGAGCATTCCCACTGCCAGCACTGGCTTTGTTCTGAAAAGCTTGCACATTATTTGAGCTCTGTGATCCTGGAAAACAGCAATGGTTGAGAAATCCTACCACCCTTTGGGTTCCAAAAGCTACTTACTGCAGAGAACCCCCTTCCCCAAAGGACTTAGATAAGACATACTGAAGCCCCCTTTCTTTACTTATAAGGCCAAATACAGATCCTCCAAATTCCCATTCTTTGTCTCATAAATAATTGGTTAACTGTTTGTCCCCGCTGATCAGTGAGAGTAAAATGTTTGTTAACCAGACTTTGGTTAAGCTTCTCTCCTTCCTCCAAGTCTCTGAACTTAAGTCCACCCTCAGCCTGAGCCAGCATCCAGCTCGGCCTTAAGTGCCCCTTCTGGAGAATAGTGGCCTCAGCTTAAAATATTTTCTGACCTACTCTCTGATCACATCACCCTTTCATCCCACTTGCCCCTTCCCCACACCTGATTCTTTACCCTTATTTATAAAAGAAAACCCCTTTTTGCCTAACCCATGACATGCTTGTAAATAGTAAGAGTGATGCCCCTTCAGTGAGCCGAGTGTTCCCTTATTGCAATAGTTCTCCTCCCCAATTTGCAATAGTTCCTTTCCTTACTTTGCAATAATCCTTTTGAATAAAATCATTGCATACCAAGCCCGGATTTGTTTTTTATTTCACAGGTCCTTGATGTACTCTTCTCTGGGACCAAGGAATTCTCACACTGAGTTCTCTTCAGAGCTAGCCCCGTGGGCATATCATAGAATGATGCCTTGGGAATTGAACAAGGTGCCAATCAGTAGGTAAATCAAGAAGAGGAGAAAAGGTGGTCATGCTCCCAGCAAACAAGGAATTTCACCATAGGTATAGAGGACAAGGATATACATATTCCTGGGATTGCAGCATCCTCACATATGATAGCCCATGGATGCTAGGGGTTTTTCAGTGTCAACCCTTTTTCCCCAGTTTAGTTTCTGAACATCTGTCCTCCTATATAAGCCAGTCCTTCCATTAAAATTCACCTGTTAGTCCAAAGTGGAAAGGCTTATTTTAAGTCAGGAGACTGGATTCTTTTGTCATAGTACCACCCTAACCAGTAATAGGACCCTAAGTAAATCTTTATCCCTCTAGGGCTCAGTTTCTTTTCCAATAGAGTGAGGATGTTGGACAAGATAATCGCTATGTTCCCTCCAGTTCTCAGGCCAGGCAGGTATTCCTGGGCTTCCCACACACTGGTCTTCAGGACCATCTCAGAATATCCCACACTCTGAACAATGTTTAATTAATATTTAATTTTGCAGGTCCCACACTGTTCTCCACGTGTGCTTTGCTAAGTGGTCCAATTGGAAATAGAGAGAGGCATTAGTAAGAGAGCACACAACTTTCAAGTAACAGTTAGTCAGTGGTCATTCCAGAGAAGAGGACGAGGTTTGCTGTTCTCAACTCTACACTACTGTAATTACCACCACTGAGCCATTTACCATTTTTTACACACAGGTAATCCTAATCAGACCCAACAAAGTCGACATCAGGACCTCCATTTCCTAGAGAAGGATGGAGGAGCTGGAATTTGACTTCAACTTCATATTCTTTCTACTGTGCCATATTTGACTATCACTATTTTACACCTAGTTTTTCAACCGTGTTAGTTTTATGTTTTACCTATTGTTGTTTGGGCATTATGTCCTTCTCATATTAATATAGCAAAATCTGCTCTAATTTTTGGTATAAAAATTGTATCATTTCATTAATTTTCACTGATGTATTTCCCTCCTTGTTCAATACTTAATAAGTAGAATAAAATTCCATTACAGGTTCAAATGAAAAAACTAACACCTATGGTGCTCTCAGACTTTACTAGGTGTTATGCTTTAAGGGGAAAATTGAATCATGACATATTTAAATATATGCCATGATGAATAGGTCTGACTGTTCTCTGGAAACTTCTATGATTCTCCCAGTGCCTCCAAAGAGGGTCCCCATACCCTGTTACTTTTCTCCTGGACCACCCAAGAGTGGCCAAGAGCCAGTCCACCCTGTCATCCTGCAGCTAATTATGATCAATCCTACAACCCATTCTGGCTAGCCAGTCACCCTATCAACCTGTCCTTGAATTTCTCAGACAGCCCATAAATGAAACCAGCATGATTACTCTTCAGTTGGTATAAAGCAGATATTCTCAGCTTGTCCTTCCTTTACATTTTTCTCTCTACAAATTTTTTGAAAATTAAAAAATATAGCCAGAGACCCAGGTTCGATTCCTAGACTTGCCCATGCAAAAAAAAAAAAAAGATAGAAAAGTGGAAAGAAAAAATTAACAATCATCAAATTAACCCTTCCCGAACTAACCACTGTTAATATCTTGTCATACTTACTTCCAATATTGGTTTTTAAGTAAAATACCATTAGTTTTTGTCAAAATGATACATGCTGTTATAAAAATGTAAAGAATGAAAAAAATCCCAAAGCCAGGTTTAAAAATCCACAAAAAAAAACTAAATCCCACAGCAAGGAATAACTGTTTTTGTAGTATGTTAAAATGATCACACATATCTTTCTATGCATAAATTCAGAGAGAAGAAAAGACAGATGAATAGAGAAGGAGAGAGGGGAAACCAGAATCCATTTATAAAAATGGGTTTATTCTTATACATGTGCTTTTTCATTAAAAAGTAATCATTTTTAAAAAAAGCAATCATTTTAAATTTGCTTTGATTTTATAGAACTAAAAGAAACTTCAGTGAAACCAAAGGAACTTTTGAACTTCGAATAAATGCTCCCTTATTTTTAAAAAAGATAATTTTTAAAAGATATCTCTGAGGTTAAGAAATGAGTTTGCAAAAAAAAATTAGAATACTGGGGTCTTTCTTTCAAAATGCTTATTTTCATGTGGACAGTTTCTCCTCACTCCCTGTTATGTGCAATGAAAGATTTAGATTTTCACATACATTTCCTCCTATTCTCTCCCTCTCTCCCTTATGTTTGCAAGTCACATTATTTTTACATTGTCCATGTTTATAACATCCACATTTTTTAATTTTACCAGAATTCCCATAGTTGTCCTGCATTAATTCTACATTTATGTGGATTCCGTGTTCACCACTAGTATTTTACAGGCCTTCTTTATTCCTTTGTACTGTATTTGATTCCCACTTTAAGTAGCTGCCTTTTACTCACATGTAGTTTTTTGCTTGTTTGTTTGTTTGTTTTTTAACATGGGCAGGCACCGGGAATCGAACCCAGGTCCTCTGGCATCGCAGGCAAGCATTCCTGCCTGCTGAGCCACCATGGCCCGCCCTCACATGTAGTTTTTTGTTTGTTTGTTTCCAATATGCTCTTGTGGGTGCTGCATTCTCTGAGTTACGGTGAGTTATTTCTTTATATTTAAATGTCACCTTGGGCAGCTCAAATACTACAGGGTCAAATGTTCCCCACTCCCATGAACCCCCAGGATTTTGGCATTCTGGTTCCATTGTCCTGTGCCATGAAATCTTATGGGGGCATCTGTGACCAAACTGGTTTTGTTTTTGGTTTGGTTTTTTCCTCCTTATAAAGAATTTGCTTTTATTTCTCTGTATTTTTAAAGAATTATTTTTGCATCGCTAAAATTCTCTTTCTTAACTATGATATCTTAGTGTGAGCTGTATGCTTCTAGTTTTCCTAAGAAAACACACTGTGCTATTTGCATTTGTTGGTTCAGTTTTATCTTCAAGTCAGAGAAAAGTTTTTAAATTATTTCTTTGAATGACTTTTCAGGATTATCTTTTTTATTGGAAAATATAGCATATATACAAAAAAGCAATACATTTCCAAGTACATTTTAACAAGTAGTTATAGAACAGGTTTTAAAGTTTGGTGTGGGTTACAGTTCCATAATTTTTCGTTTCTTCTTCTAGCTGCTCCAAGACACTGGAGACCAATAGAAATATCAATACAGTGATTCAGCAGTCATATTCATTTGTTAAATCTTATCTTCTCTGTTATACTCTCCTTCTCTTTAAATACCATATATGCATAAAAGCAATAAATTCAAAGTACCTTGCAACAATTAATTTTAGAACAGATTTCAGAGTTTGGTATGGGTTACAATTTCACAATTTTAGATTTTCATTTCTAGCTGCTCTAAGGTACTGGAGGTTAAAAGAAACATCAATATAATGATTCAGCACTCATACTCATTTGTTAAACCCTACCTTCTCTGTATGACTCCACCATCACCTTTGATCTTTCTCTCACTATTTAGAGGTACTTGGGCTATGCCCATTCTAACTTTTTCATGTTGGAAGGGGCTGTTGATAATATAGGATAGGGAGATGGAACTAATTGATATTCAGCAAGGGTTGACATGTCTGCATTTCAGGACTAATCTGGTCCAGGGCCCCATCTGGAGGTTGTGGGTTTTGGGAAGTTACCCTAATGCATGGAAACTCTGTAGAATCTTATACAATGCCCTAGGTATTTTTTACGATTGGCAGGGGATAATTCATTATTTTTATGTTGAATTTTTTTGCATCTTTCACATCTTTTCGTTTCAATTGAATTGCTTTATTTTTTAAATTTTTAATTGTATTAACTAAGATCGTCTCAAACCTTTCTTTGATGTGAAGAAATTTTCAGCAGTTTAAATTCTGTTCTTTCTGTAACCAGTTTATTGGTTCATAATGATACGGTTTAGCCCTTCAATTTAATTCCATAGCTCTTCCATCACTCTTTGATTTTATTCTATTGTTTTGCAATCTTTGAATTCTTTATTTATTATATTTATTGTCTCACAAAGTCAAATCGTTCTGTAACATAAAGCAAGTGTGAAGAATTTCCTTCTGTTCCTTGAATTATGTTTTCTTCTAAAGCAGAGTCTGTGTAATATGCTTCTTGCTTGCTTGCTTGCTTGCTTTAGTTTTGTGGTTTTGTTTGCTATTTCTTTTTGCTGTGGTGGGTTTGCATTACTATTGTGCTATTTATTTGTATTTTGCTCATGCGTCACACTCCCGCACAGACTTTCTATCTGGTCTGATAGAGCAGGCTGACTTCTTGGTTTTGTTCCCACTACTGTATATCTGAGACCAGCTTACTGTCCTGTCCAGGACCCAGACAGAATTCATCTGATGGTGGGCAAGGTAGATTTAGCTAGAAAACCTAATCTTACTCTCTTTTGATATTTTGATATCTGCTCTGTACCAATAGTCACCGAATGCAGATGGCGACATCTTTCTCAGTCCCATTGCTTGGTGGCCCTGGTCTCCAGTAGGTTTCTCTGATATGGCATCTAGGCCCAGAGCTTTTGATTTTATCACAAAGAATTAGCTCTGTTGTTCATTCAGTTCCCAGGCCCACTAACCCCTACCTTCCAACACCATTTCCACTATGGCTCAGTCAGCAGAAGAAAAATATAAGGTCAGTGTGTTCAATTTATGTCTGTTCATATTTGGAGGTATTAGTAAGAGTTCTCAGAATTTTTTTGGGGGGGAGAGGGTGCATGGTTCGGAAATCGAACCTGGGTCTCCCTCATGAAAGGTGAGCATTCTACCACTGAACCACACGTGCATCCTAGACTTGTCAGAATTTTACTGTTTCCCCAGTCTGGCTTCTGTAGCATCCAGGCGAGGCTGGATTCCACTCTATTCCAGAATCTTCTGAGTCTTTCTATAGTAGTCTGTTTTTTGAAGTTTATTATATATATCATATCTCTTTCCTCTTATTGTTGCTGTTTATGATATTATTTATCTTTTACTATTTTTTTCTTATTTCAGCAGGTCTTGGGGGAAGGATGAAGTGTGACTCTGCCATGTTTAGCACAAATGTTCTCAAAATTCTCCAGATGATGTTAATTGTACAGCACATTCCACATCCACCCAGGATTGTGAGCAAATTCTAGTGCACTAGTTATACCGCCTTCCTTTCTCTCCCATTCTAGAGTGCATATAAGGAAAGCAAGTAAGAGTCGCCAGTTCATTCAGTAAACGCTGGTTGAGAAAGCACTGTATTTACACAATGCGCCAGACACCAAAATATAACAATGAGCAAAAAGAGGCACATTCTGAGCCCTCATGGAACTTCAAGCCTAGTGGAACAGGAAGGCATCAATTTTTAAAATCACACAAATAATATGAAGTTAAAATAATATTAAATATTATGAGAGGGAGATAAAAAGTGCTATGAGAGCATCCATGAGGGTAGGTTAGGGGGCCTTTCCCTGGGGAAGAAATGATTGAGCTGAAATCCAAAAGAACAATAGGATGTAAGTTATTATAGGGATAACCTTGAAATCACGCCAATGTATAAAAAAGATAAATCATTCACAAATGTTGGTACTTTATTATTGGTATGGCAGGATAATATATCTGAAATATTAACCAATATTTTTTCCCTGTATTTCCTTTCACCTTTCTATCCTTCTGTTCCTGCCTAGCTCCAAGCGGTTAGGTTAGCCTGCACTTGTTTTATAGGATGAAGGAAAGCAAAGTGGCACAGGAAAAAGAAAATTAAATAGCCTATAGGATTCTTCCTATTTTTTTCTGTATTTTGTTTTTCTCTAAAAGGCTAGGACTTTGGTTGAAACAAAGAGAATTTGAGGTACAGATATTTAGAGGGAAATCATGAATAAAAGAGCAAGAATACTTCCGATTCCTGGATGTATAAGGATTTCCCAAGCTTGGCATAGAAAGCTTATGGGGGAGCAATGAAGTCATAGAAGCTGGGAAAACTGAAGACAGGGCTCTTGGGTCAAGCCCAGGGAGATACTAAAACCCCCATTTGGCTATGAGTAACTAGAAAGCAGAAAAGACAGGGTCCCCTTTCCCAGGGACAGCCTGGAAAGCAGCAAGATGCAGAGAGAAAATGGCTTCAGGATGTTTCTGGGACAACTAGAGAGGGCCGTGGACAGCCTCACAGAGTTTGCTGCGCTACAGTGTGACTGAACAATTTCTATGCCCCCAGAAGGGCCAGAAGGTAGCACAGTGAGATAATGAATCTGAAATTTGGGGAAGAGGGGATGGATATCTCCTTGGCAACCTGAGGGCACTGCTACCCAAGGACAGGAAGAGGAATGCACACTTCAACAGATGCCTGTATGACCAGTTGCCATCGAGAGTTTAAAGGATGCCTCCCCTCCCCACCACCCCACATACATGCATGGATGCCTTCACATCACCCTCTGCCCTCTCCAGCATCCCCCACGCTAAAATTAAATACATGAATCGACTAAGATGAAGTCTCTGCCACCCTAGCAGAATGAGGGAGCAAAATAAAATTAGAATGACTCATACGAAGATAAAGAAAGCCATAGCTTATGCTCCCTGAGTTTTAGGCTGATTCACAGTCATAGCAAATTATCTCCAACAAACTCCTTACAATCTTAGGAAGCACCTGTGGGGCATTGGGTCATATCAAGGAGGTTTAGAATCTTGGCACAAATGCTCTCCACTGGGCATCGTACTGGCAGAGCCCAGCCCATCAGCTGTGGATGAGGGCTGGTGCTGGAAGGGACCTATGATAGCTGCAGGTCCACCCCTCGTGCAAGAATCAGCAGGCCTTGCCCTATTGTTTCAGCAGATTCTGCTTCTTCCTTTCGCATTTGTTACTCTCCATTTTAGTATTTGATGTCATATGTTTCTTAATGATTGTAACAACATCTTTATTTTCTGTCTCTCTCTTTTTTACCCCCTGCTGAATACACAGCACCTAGAACAATACTGAGTATACAGTAGGTCCTCAGGAAATATGAACAAAATAGGAATGGAAGATGTCATCTCTGTAGCCTCTACCTAGTATAATGCCTCATATAGAGTCAATAGAGTTTAGATGCACTTCAAATGCCTACCAGATACCTGGGTTTATCAGCTTGGCCAGCTCTGTGTTAAATTCTGGATATACCTAAAATATAGCCTGATGCTTTTAGATAAACTCTCCCTAATTTTTAAGACTCAAAATTTAGATCCAGCCGAGTCCTAATTTCAAAAAACATCTTCAACATCCAGAATTTAGAGCAATTAATTGATCATTCCTACAATATCCAGTTGAATAGAAGCCTGAGGGTTAGAACCAGCCATTTTTGAAATATTATAGTAGCTGTTTAGGTCTCTGAACTGCTGTGTTAAACTCACAATATGAGGGTAACACTGTGTGTTCAATGTGAA